>JAFBJU010000330.1:246732-271883 GCA_016785305.1 Colistium nudipinnis | reverse complement strand
TCACCTTTTTCTCTTTATTTTCGCATCTACCCTATTTTTGGGCCCTGCCGATGTTACTGTGCGAGTTTGGAGTGTTTCGAAATTTTTGACTTTTTGGCCAAAACAAGGCTATAGTAAGGAATTTTTTTGCCAAATGTTTGAATTTTTGATGACATGCTATATTATGACGATTTCACTTTTTTCACTTTATTTTCGCATCTACCTTATTTTTGGGCCGTGCCGATGTTACTGTGCGAGTTTCAAGTGTTTTGAAAGTTTTAACTTTTTGGCCGAAACAAGGCTATAGTAAGGCATTTTTTGCAATTTTTTTGAATTTTTGACGATATGCTACACTATGATGATTTCACTTTTTTCACTTTATTTTCACATCTACCCTATTTTTGGGCCCTGCCGATGTTACTGTGCGAGTTTCAAGTATTTTGAAATTTTTGACTTTTTGGCCGAAACAAGGCTATAGTAAGGCATTTTTTGCCAATTTTTGAATTTTTGACGACATGCTATACTATGACGATTTCACCTTTTTCTCTTTATTTTCGCATCTATCCTATTTTTAAGCCCTGTCGATGTTAATGTGCAAGTTTCGAGTGTTTTGAAATGTTTGACTTTTTGGCCGACATAAGGCTATAGTAAGGCATTTTTTGCACATTTTTTAAAATTTTTGATGACTTGCTACACTATGATGATTTCACTTTTTTCACTTTATTTTCGCATCTACCCTATTTTTGGGTCCTGCCGATGTTACTGTGCGAGTTTCGAGTGTTTTGAAATTTTTGACTTTTTGGCCAAAACAAGGCTATAGTAAGGCATTTTTTTGCCAAATGTTTGAATTTTTGATGACATGCTATATTATGACGATTTCACTTTTTTCACTTTATTTTCGCATCTACCCTATTTATGGGCCCTGCCGATGTTACTGTGCGAGTTTCAAGTGTTTTGAAAGTTTTGACTTTTTGGCCGAAACAAGGCTATGGTAAGGCATTTTTTGCCATTTTTTTGAATTTTTGACGATATGCTACACTATGATGATTTCACTTTTTTCACTTTATTTTCACATCTACCCTATTTTTGGGCCTTGCCGATGTTACTGTGCGAGTTTCAAATGTTTTGAAATTTTAGACTTTTTGGCCAAAACAAGGCTATAGTAAGGCATTTTTTGCCAATTTTTGGCGACATGCTATACTATGACGATTTCACTTTTTTCACTTTATTTTCGCATCTATCCTATTTTTAGGCCCTGTCGATGTTACTGTGCGAGTTTCGAGTGTTTTGAAATGTTTGACTTTTTGGCCGAAACAAGGCTATTGTAAGGCATTTTTTGCCAATTTTTTAAAATTTTTGATGACTTGCTACACTATGATGATTTCACTTTTTTCACTTTATTTTTGCATCTACCCTATTTTTGGGCCCTGCCGATGTTACTGTGCGAGTTTCGAGTGTTTTGAAATTTTTGACTTTTTAGCCGAAACAAGGCTATAGTAAGGCATTTTTTGCCATTTTTTAAAATTTTTGATGACATGCTATACTATGACGATTTAACTTTTTTCACTTTATTTCATATTTACCCTATTTTTGGGCCCTGCCGATGTTACTGTGCGAGTTTCAAGTGTTTTGAAAGTTTTGACTTTTTGGCCGAAACAAGGATATAGTAAGGCATTTTTTGCCATTTTTTTGAATTTTTGACGACATGCTACACTATGATGATTTCACTTTTTTCACTTTATTTTCACATCTACCATATTTTTGGGCCCTGCCGAGGTTACTGTGCGAGTTTCAAGTATTTTGAAATTTTTGACTTTTTGGCCGAAACAAGGCTATAGTAAGGCATTTTTTGCCATTTTTTTTAAATTTTTGATGACATGCTACACTATGATGATTTCACTTTTTTCACTTTATTTTCGCATCTACCCTATTTTTGGGCCCTGCCGATGTTACTGTGCGAGTTTCAAGTGTTTTGAAATTATTGACTTTTTGGCCGAAACAAGGCTATAGTAAGGCATTTTTTGCCATTTTTTAAAATTTTTGATGACATGCTATACTATGACGATTTCACTTTTTTCACTTTATTTCATATTTACCCTATTTTTGGGCCTTGCCGATGTTACTGTGCGAGTTTCAAGTATTTTGAAATGTTTGACTTTTTGGCCGAAACAAGGCTATAGTAAGGCATTTTTTGCCAATTTTTGAATTTTTGACGACATGCTATACTATGACGATTTCACCTTTTTCTCTTTATTTTCGCATCTACCCTATTTTTGGGCCCTGCCGATGTTACTGTACGAGTTTCGAGTGTTTTGAAATGTTTTACTTTTTGGCCAAAACAAGGCTATAGTAAGGCATTTTTTGCCAATTTTTGACGACATGCTATACTATGACGATTTCACTTTTTTCACTTTATTTTCGCATCTATCCTATTTTTAAGCCCTGTCGATGTTAATGTACAAGTTTCGAGTGTTTTGAAATGTTTGACTTTTTGGCCGACATAAGGCTATAGTAAGGCATTTTTTGCCAATTTTTTAAAATTTTTGATGACTTGATGATTTCACTTTTTTCACTTTATTTTTGCATCTACCCTATTTTTGGGCCCTGTCGGTGTTACTGTGCGAGTTTCGAGTGTTTTGAAATGTTTTACTTTTTGGCCGAAACAAGGCTATAGTTAGGCATTAAAAAAAAAAAAAAAAAAAAAAAAAAAATGACGACATGCTACAATATGATAATTTCACTTTATTTTTGCATCTACCCTATTTTTGGGCCCTGCCAATGAGTTTCAAGTGTTTTGAAATGTTTGACTTTTTGGCCAAAACGAGGCTATAGTAGCATTTTTTGCCAATTTTTTGAATTTTTGACGACATGCTATACTATGACGATTTCACCTTTTTCTCTTTATTTTCGCATCTACCCTATTTTTAGGCCCTGTCGATGTTAATGTGCAAGTTTCGAGTGTTTTGAAATGTTTGACTTTTTGGCCGACATAAGGCTATAGTAAGGCATTTTTTGCCAATTTTTTAAATTTTTTGATGACTCGCTACACTATGATGATTTCACTTTTTTCACTTTATTTTCGCATCTACCCTATTTTTGGGCCCTGCCGATGTTACTGTGCGAGTTTCGAGTGTTTTGAAATTTTTGACTTTTTGGCCGAAACAAGGCTATAGTAAGGCATTTTTTGCAATTTTTTTTAATTTTTGACGACATGCTACACTATGATGATTTCACTTTTTTCACTTTATTTTCACATCTACCCTATTTTTGGGCCCTGCCGATGTTACTGTGCGAGTTTCAAATGTTTTGAAAGTTTTGACTTTTTGGCCAAAACGAGGCTATAGTAAGGCATTTTTTGCCAATTTTTTGAATTTTTGACGACATGCTATACTATGACGATTTCACCTTTTTCTCTTTATTTTCGCATCTACCCTATTTTTGGGCCCTGCCGATGTTACTGTGCGAGTTTGGAGTGTTTTGAATTTTTTGACTTTTTGGCCAAATCAAGGCTATAGTAAGGCATTTATTTGCCAAATGTTTGAATTTTTTATGACATGCTATACTATGACAAAAAAAAAAAAAAAAATGACGACATGCTTCAATATGATAATTTCACTTTATTTTTGCATCTACCCTATTTTTGGGCCCTGCCGATGAGTTTCAAGTGTTTTGAAATGTTTGACTTTTTGGCCAAAACTAGGCTATAGTAGCATTTTTTGCCAATTTTTTGAATTTTTGACGACATGCTATACTATGACGATTTCACCTTTTTCTCTTTATTTTCGCATCTACCCTATTTTTGGGCCCTGCCGATGTTACTGTGCGGGTTTGGAGTGTTTTGAATTTTTTGACTTTTTGGCCAAATCAAGGCTATAGTAAGGCATTTATTTGCCAAATGTTTGATTTTTTTATGACATGCTATACTATGACGATTTCACTTTTTTCACTTTATTTTTGCATCTACCCTATTTTTGGGCCCTGCCGATGTTACTGTGCGAGTTTGGAGTGTTTTGAATTTTTTGACTTTTTGGCCAAATCAAGGCTATAGTAAGGCATTTATTTGCCAAATGTTTGAATTTTTTATGACATGCTATACTATGACGATTTCTTTTTTCACTTTATTTTCGCATCTATCCTATTTTTAGGCCCTGTCGATGTTACTGTGCGAGTTTCGAGTGTTTTGAAATGTTTGACTTTTTGGCCGAAACAAGGCTATAGTAAGGCATTTTTTGCCAATTTTTGGTGACATGCTATACTATGACGATTTCACTTTTTTTCACTTTATTTTCGCATCTATCCTATTTTTAGGCCCTGTCGATGTTACTGTGCGAGTTTCGAGTGTTTTGAAATGTTTGACTTTTTGGCCGAAACAAGGCTATAGTAAGGCATTTTTTGCCAATTTTTAAAAATTTTTGATGACATGCTACATTCTGATGATTTCACTTTTTTCACTTTATTTTTGCATCTACCCTATTTTTGGGCCCTGCCGATGTTACTGTGCGAGTTTCAAGTGTTTTGAAATTTTTGACTTTTTGGCCGAAACAAGGCTATAGTAAGGCATTTTTTTGCCAATTTTTTTAAATTTTTGATGACATGCTACACTATGATGATTTCACTTTTTTCACTTTATTTTCGCATCTACCCTATTTTTGGGCCCTGCCGATGTTACCGTGCGAGTTTCGAGAGTTTTGAAATGTTTGACTTTTTGGCCAAAACAAGGCTATAGTAAGGCATTTTTTTCCAATTTAATCGCATTTTTGACAACATGTTACACTATGATGATTTCACTTTTTTCACTTTATTTTCGCATCTACCCTATTTTTGGGCCCTGCCGATGTTACTGTGCAAGTTTCAAGTGTTTTGAAATTATTGACTTTTTGGCCAAAACAAGGCTATAGTAAGATATTTTTTGCCAAATTTTTGAATTTTTGATGACATGCTATACTATGACGATTTCACTTTTTTCACTTTATTTTCACATTTACCCTATTTTTGGGCCCTGCTGATGTTACTGTGCAAGTTTCAAGTGTTTTGAAATTATTGACTTTTTGGCCAAAACAAGGCTATAGTAAGGCATTTTTTGCCAATTTTTTTAAAAATGTTTACGACATGCTACAATATGATCATTTCTCTTTTTTCACTTTATTTTCGCATCTACCCTCGTTTTGGGCCCTGCCGATGTTACCGTGCCAGTTTCGAGAGTCTTGAAATTTTTGACTTTTTGGCCAAAACAAGGCTATAGTAAGGCATTTTTTTCCAATTTAATCGAATTTTTGACAACATGCTACACTATGATGATTTCACTTTTTTCACTTTATTTTCGCATCTACCCTATTTTTGGGCCCTGCCGATGTTACCGTGCAAGTTTCAAGTGTTTTGAAATGTTTTACTTTTTGTGCGAAACAAGGCTATAGTAAGGCATTTTTTGACGTTTTTTTTTTATTTTTGATGACATGCTACAATATGATGATTTCACTTTTTTCAATTTATTTTCGCATCTAACCTATTTTTAGGCCCTGCCGATGTTACTGTGCGAGTTTCGACGGTTTTGAAATGTTTGACTTCTTTGCCGAAACAAGGCTACAGTAAGGCATTTTTTGCCATTTTTTAAAATGTTTGATGACATGCTACAATATGACGATTTCACTTTTTTCACTTTATTTTCGCATCTACCCTATTTTTGGGCCTTACTACCGTTTTTGTAATTTTTGGAAGAGATAAAAAAGCGTTCCGAGGCGTCTTTGTCAAATTATGAAAAAGAAGAAGCAGAAGAAGAAGCAGATTTTATTGGTCCCACACAAACATTCACTTGCACAACACACAAATTGGGGGAAATGTATCCTCTGCATTTGACCCACAGAGCAGTGGGCAGCTGTGAATCGCCCCGGGAGCATGTGGTGGTGGGGGTTAGGCTCTTGGGTTAGTGGGCGGGTTTTCGGCCATCTTTCCAGCGGGAGTCTGCCTCGACTTGGCCTCGAAACGGCGACATTCTGCTTGGATGGGTGTCGACTCAACATTCTATACTATAATGTTTTTAACTTTTACTTTATTTTTTACTGCTACCATGTTTTCTTTCGAGTGATTGAACCCAATCTCCAAACCCTATCCTCGAACCCAATCCCAGAACCCTTACACAATCCCCTAACCCAATCCCCCCTAACCCCTAAATGTGTAACTTTTTTGCCACGAGACTATAGTAAGGTGTTGTTTGTCATATTTTGGACAAAATGCTATACTATACCGTTTTACACTTTCACCGCTGTTTACTGAGGGGTTTTCAGGGATGCCGAACGCGCTGGTCTTGGTCCCGCGTTACTCGGACATCAGGAAGTGGGTGAACGTTCAAGACGCACAAAAAACGATCTTGCATTATCGCCCACCCCCCGATGTCCGAGCGACACGGGACCGAGACCAGTGCGTTCGGGGTCCCTGAAGACCCCCTGGTACCGACTTTCATCTTCTTCTTTTTTTCACCCCTTCATTTGCAACCATCGTTTTTTTGCATTTTGGATGATTTTATTTATTTATTTATTTTTCTCTTTTGGATGACGTTCTATATAAACTATGACACTATGGAAAATGTGGGGAAAGAGTCTGAAAGCGCAACAAGAAAAGCTCTGACATCACTGCAAAACAAATTTAATAATTTTATCTGAAAACGCAGTACAGATATAGAAGCCTTTGACGTGTTTTTTTTATGACAAACTAATTTGTTAAACTAAAATAAGTGGTCTGCAGGGTAGGTATTTGCGGACCACAATGGGCATAAAAACAGCACTAGGCAATATCTGAAAAAGCTGAAAGTGCTATAAACCTACGTGACATTGTGTAGACACTTTGGATGGTGGGAATCTGGAGCTGTGTGGTGCTGGGCATTTCACTGAGGGGGGAAAACATTTGAAACTTTATGGGTGGGGCTTGGTGAGGGGAAAGAGAGGGAATGGAGAGGGACAACAGTGTGATGTGTGTGTATGTGTGTGTGTGTGCAGTGAATTCAAAGCTGGGTGGGTCTACGCTGTTCCACATTCCCAAATCACTCCAGGGCCGTGCGTTAAAGCGCTTTCAGGTAACGTTTTTTGTTTTGTTTGGTTCTATACCACGTTATTTGCTTATAGTAACGTTATTTCTCATGGATTGTGTTGTGATACGCTGTGAGTGTTTTCACGTAGAGTCCAAAAGGGTGAATTCAGGCGTAGTTGAGTTTTCTGAGTGGCGCTTTGAAGAATTGTACGGATGTGGCTGAGCGCAAAAAAGTATTAAAAGGGCGCACGGCTCCAGATTGTGGATTCCCATCCAGTCGATCACTTCTCGGTGTTCGTATTGAAGTATGCACGATAGAGGTGTGTTTATTGTTTGTTTTCGTCGTGTTCTCGCGCTCTTTTCAATGTTAATAATAGTACAGTGGCTGTCTGTGTGTGTGTGTGTGTGTGTGTGCGCGCGCGCCTACGCGTGTGTGTGACGGAGCGACACCCATTCGGGAATGCCCTGACACCGTCTAAACAAATGCGCCTTTCTTGACGACGGAAGCAGCCTACGGCCATGAAAAACGAGTCGTTAGGCCGAACCATGAGGCTCTCTGGACGCTACTAATAGTTTGTATGTCGTTTGAGCCGTTCGATATTTAAAAGAGATGATGTTTTAAAGATTAAAACAAAAAAAAAAAAAAAACAGCCCCCGAGGATTCCCGACTGTTATAATTGAAGTCCGAGAAGGAACGTGTGATGCGTTTGACTTATAGATAGTTATCCAAAAATGTGTCTGCAAGACTTCTGGGGCGAGTTTGGACTTGCGTGCCGCAGCTTTCCTCACCCATTACCCCCCTGTTCTGTTTGAGACGGTGTTTATTTGGGACAGATGTCTATGTGTGTGTGTGTGCGCGCGCGTGCGTAAGAGTGATAATAAGTTCTTTCTAATGCTGCAGCCTTTTTTTTTTTTTTTTACACACAAGTCGATGCATGGAAAATAAGTAATCGTGTGCATCCTTCTGTCTTTATCAGTTTTCAGAAAGCCACAATGTTGGTGTTGGCAGGAATCGTTGTTCTGCACATTACCACCATCATCCTGCTTCTGGTGGCCACCATTGATAATGTAAGTGGATTATTATTCTTTTTTGTGTTTGCTCCTTGAACAAATGCTTGGCCTGGGGCCTCGTGTGAGTCTATGAACGCTTACTTAAGGAGCCCAATACAATTTTTCAGGGACTTGCTCTCCCTGCGTGGTTGTGTGATTGTACCTTTTTGTGTTGTCTCAACGTCTGTGTTTATTCTCATGCTCCTCTGTGTCTGCAGGCCTGGTGGATCACTGATGCTGTGACAACTGATCTATGGGGCAGGTGGGAGTTGACCAACTCAGTCTGGCATTACACCAACCTGAACAACTACCCAGAGGGTAAAAATGTACTTTTATCACAGTGGAGTTGCATGCACTGAACATCCACAGCAATAACACTTCATGTGTGAAATGAACTTTTAAAAAAAAAAGGTCAGTAATCAGATCATAGGCTGATCGAAATGTTGGTATGGTTCCACATGGTCCGTTAGTTATTAGGCATCATTTTTTGAATTTTATCGGTACTCATCGAGGTGATGTAATGTAGATATAAAGAAGGTGAAAGTATCTGTGCTTATGTTTGTCCTTCACTCACTCTGTCCGTGTTTCATCCTGCTGCCGCTGCAGAGTATCTCCAGGCAGTGCAGGCTACCTCGGTGCTGGCCTGCATTTTCTCCATCCTGGCCTTGTTTGTGTTTGTGGCCCAGCTTTTCACCCTGCCCAAAGGCCAGCGCTTCACCTTCACTGGCGTTTTACAGCTGATCGCCTGTAAGTAACCTGGTCCACTCTCTTGTGTCTCCTATAGAGGAAGTGAACTAAAATCATGACTGTGAAGAACAGTGGTGAGGAACTTCATCGGTTTTAGAGAGGACTAAACGGAACACTTATCTGCCTACAACCAATAGGAGCCGGACTGTGTTTTAATCAAGTGTGGTTCATGAGCCACACTGTCTGTAATTTCTTCGGGAAATATGACACTTTACTTGAAATCCGTCGAAGTTCAGCCGCAGCGCATTGTGTGCAAGCAGTTGAGGACGGGCTCATTTTGGGGAAGAGAACTATGTCATTTTAGTGTGGCTATAGATCTATATACATCGTTCGGGGGGTTTTCAGTTACACCAAAGACTTAAAGAGCTGCTGAGGTTTGATGACGTGATTCAAAATCCCTGAAGTAGAGTGTCTTTCCCCTGTCTCTGTAATAATGTTGAAACTGCATCATATAATCACATTGCAATGAAATAGAGGGGGTTAATGACTAATTATTGTCAGCACTGCTATTAGCACATAAATGTACAAAGAGCAGACGTAATGGGATTTTGACATGTATTGAGTTTTTATGGTAAAAATTAGAGAGGTCCAACCGTCACCGCCTTTGTTCATGAGCCTTATTTCACAATAGGAAACGTAAGTACTTCATAATTACCTTGTCTGTGTGCCAAGTTTCAATATTCCCTCTCTCTTCTCCCGCAGGCCTGTGTATAATGATAGCGGCGTCGATCTACACGGCGGAGTTTCATGCCAGTGAGACGGTGGGTGGGTATGGACACTCCTATGTCCTGGCCTGGATCTCTTTTGTCCTCACCTTTGTATTAGCAGTAACCTACCTCATCCTGCGGAAGAAGAGCGAGTGAGGGCCAAGTTGGGTTCGCGTTTCTTTGACTGAGGGTAATTAGTGAATTGGGATTTGCTTTAAATGTGTTTGAAGAAAACAGCGTATAATGCTTGATCTACTTCTGCAGCTAGGAACATTGGTGACTTGTATTTTGTCAACAAAAAGAGCCATTTGATTCTGTTTTTAATTTTAGAAAGGAAAGTATAGCGCAACATAGTACATGAAGGTCTAAATTATTTGGGGACAATTACTATTTGATTAGAACAAAGTAGGGCAGTTTGGGGTGCAAAAAGATGGCTAGAATGATTATATTGTGAGGATGCAATCCAAAAATGTGTTGCTTATTGTTCGAGGGTAATTCCATGCAAGTTTGAAGAACTCGGTCTTCACCCAATGGTTTCACATCTGGATAAATATTCTCAAAATCCAAGCTTTGTATCAAGTATTAAAGTACATCCGGCAGTTTAGTTAAGCTTTAAAATATTCAGTGATTTTTCTTATCCTGTATAATCACATTGAGAGGCTGACAGCTACCGCTGCAGGTTTCCAGAGTCAAGGAATGAAAAGAAAAACAAAGTGTATCTGAGAAAGTATGTTGGCGAAAAAAATATAACATTCCATTTGTAGAACTTGAACAATCAGGAAAGACGAGCCTTAAATTACAATACAAGTAGTTTTAATCACGTATAATTTTTTTTACAACTGAAGTATAGTGTATCCTTTTTTTTTATCTATGTACATTGTAACCATTATATTTTTGTAACATTTTGTATGGAGTGTTTCTTTTATGTTTGATTTGTTGTTTGTAGTTGGCTGCTATCCTAAGAAAAGTACATGCAACATGTACAAGTGAACACGAGAGAACCAGGGAGAGAGGACAATGGTGTTTAATCCACCATATTACAGAAATTTACAATAGAAGTTTTTTTTGTGTGTAATTACATTGGAATAAAAGCCATATCATTTATTAATTAAACAAATTGTTCAAAGCATTTGCGTATTCTCTATTGGACCTATATTAGTAGTATCGGCTAATTACGATTAGATACAACTTTTCTTTTAATTGAGTTATGTAGATTTTGCTTGAGAAAGAACACACAATGAAGTAATAACTAGTGGCATGAAATGCTTTAAGATTGACATTTTATTCTAAATCCGCACGACTGTTTAACGAGATCAAAATTTAGAGTTGTGTGCACTGGCCTGAGTGCGAGTCGCAACGCTGACATTTCGAAAAGAACAATTCTCAAGGTCTTACAACAGACCCACTCGGTAACAGGAATGTTCCATAAAAGTGAAGTACTGGTCCCAGAGGAAGTGAGCGAAACCCGGACAGTACTAAATGCCTTGGCCAGAGGGCGTGATGCGCTCCTGAACCACCAGGTGGAGGAGATGATTCTGTTCAGCCGTCAAGAGGGGCCTAAGGGAAAACAAACCAAATAAATCAATGGAAATGTAGAAAATGTCCATCTCAAAACGCACCGCAAATCCCGCTCCACCCCCCCTTATCGCATTATGGAACACAAGGTGTTTCAAACGCTTACCACAGCTCCGTCTGAAGAGACTTGAGGGACTCTGTGTCTTTCTCCTGACATGCCATCTGCAAAACAGATTCGCGGTTAAAACGCTGCACAAATAAAACCATAACTGCAGATTCAGTAGTCAAGAGTCTGTTAGTGTTAATGAATATTAAATATACTATTAATAATATATATATATATATATTAATAGGAGTTGCCTCACATTGATAGAAACGAGGAAAAGTCATTTAACAGATAACACTTCAGATAGGAAATATTCATTCCACTGGCAAAGGAAGACAAATCCAGCGAGTGCGTTACTGTCCCGTGAAGGCCAGGAAATCCTGCGAATTGTACAATTATGTGGATGATGAAACTCACCACGACCGACTGCAAGAGCAGGAACACGTTCTCGGGTAGAAAGGTCACTGAATGAGGGCGGAGGAAGCGGGGGGGTGGGGGGGGGTGGGCGGGGACACACAAATTAAAACATTGCAATGTATGATACTTTTTTTTTTTTTTTGAATATCCAGAAAACACATTTTACAGTATGTGTGCAATTCATCTGGTTTTTGCTTTAAAGAAGTAAAACATTGACGTAAATGTACCTTGGCTGTGAGGGTCAAAGGATTCCCAGGCATATCTCTCTAGAGTCTGGGCATGTTCTGGTAACAACTTCTGAGGTGGAGGCTGCACAGAAAAAAGAAAAAAAAGAAAAGTTACGTCTCGCTGCACGAACAACGCAACATTTTCTCAAGACTAACAGTAAGTAGTGTGCAAACATCCAAACAGTGATGCAACAGAGACAATCTTATTGACCAGCCGATGGATGTTAACGAGTGAAATATTGCTCAATATTCTTCACGACTGCCCATACAAAACAAATCTAGAATTTCACAAGCAACGTGATAAAAGCGGTCTTGTAGTTTCTTAAACAGGATTTCCCACTGCGGGGGTGTATATTCTACTTCAGTAAACTATATATTGTAACGTTGACGTTTAAATATCTGCACTTAGTATATAAACGACGTGTATTTACCTCGAGCAGCATCAGCAGCAGTACTCTGGAGATCTCACATTTTGCCACAATGTCGAGAAATGCACCTTTTAGAATTTTAAGGAAACAGCCTTTAGTTAACAGTCATAAGAAAGATAGGCATTAGAAATACAACAATGGTATTCGGAGAAAAGTAAGACTATTGTCCTGGGATCTTTTCTTGAGTTCGTTAAAACATTTTAACTTGATCAAATTTCTCTTAGTTTGTGCAATATATACAGTATATATATTTTTTAATCGTACAACTAAGGATCCATTCTAATATGATCCACATGAGATGGTTTTAAACAAGCACAGCAACACAACATAAATACACCCGTCTCACCAACTGGGGTGCTGGTGCCTGGTAGTTGCAGTCCTCTTTCCTGACACATCAACTGCATCTCTGTGAACATCGACAAAGCACCATCATAGTCACCTGCAGAAACAGAAGGGAGACGAGTTTGAACCGCATGAAATCAAGTCAGATCAGCCCCATATCCACTTACAGTTGGGGGGAAAAAAAAACACACAAATCGGATCAAATAATCTGATGTGAACTCACGCGTGAGAATTTTACACGTGGCTATTTCTCCCATCGACAGCAGCGCTTCAATCGGTGTTTGCGTCTGCAACTCCGCAGCCCTCTGATAATGAACAATGGCTTCTCCCGGTCTGTTCATCTCCTGATCAGGGAAGATGAGAGCTTGGGTTAAAAATGCCAAATTAAACACACATTAAAAAAATGTATTAATCAATACAACTCCTCTCATGGTACTTCAGAGCTCGACACTCTGACGTAAAGAATTACCTTGAGTGCATTTCCGAGCTCAAGACACAGGCTGGCCGCCATCACAGGCTGGTTCATCTCAATGAAAACCTGCGATCGAATTGGACAAGACCATTACCTTTCGTCTCGAGTGGTGCACAAGACAAGAGTGCACACCGTCAACCTGTTCATGAATGCAGGATTTGAATTGAATGTCGGCCGCTTTCATTTACGAGGCACATTTAGGAAACAACGGTTGCTTCTTGCATATTGAAAATGTGACCATAAACGAGAAATAATCGTCGACCTTAATCGCAAAGCTGTAGCAGTTGAGCGCAGCCTGAAGGTGCTCGTCAAAGCCAGGGGCCTGCAGGGCCCTGTTCTCCTTCTCCGACAAGAGAAAGAGGCGTGCAGCATCAGTTAGCGCCAAGGCCTCTCCGGGAGCATTAAATAGAGTCTGCTCGCACCTGCAGTCAAAACATTTAGGATGGGTAAGAACAGCAGATGTGAACACGTCAACAGTGAAACTTGTCGGCACTCTGAGGTACCCCACGGCCAAATAGAAACACCGCCACCATGTGGCAGTGCATTGTGTGTGACACGTGCCGGTCACTCAGATGACCTAAATGAGCTCGCGGCCCCATAAGACCAAACGAGTTGACCATTGACAAGTCATGTTTTTTCTACTGATTTGATGGAGATTTGTATGAAGCCATTTCAACCCCCAACACCGTGATGATAAGCCACACCAATTACATTTATTATATCATTTTCTTTTAAAGAACTTATAGGAGACTTGGTGAATGCAAGGGTGAAGCACATTACATGGCCAAAACGTACGTGGTACCCTGAACAATAAACCTGCTAAACCAGCTGCATTTAAAAGTTGGAGCTGTAACAGCCTTCTCTTTTCTGGGCAGGTCTTCCACAAGATTTTTGGAATCTGGCTGCAGGGCTTTGCTTCCATTAAGCCACAAGGTCAGCCAATGTTGAATGATAGGGTCTGGTTCTCGGATGGCATCGTCACAAAGACATTCTCAGAGCTTGCGGAGCAGGAGCCTGTGCGGGCTACTTGGGTTCATCCACACCAAACTGGAAAAAGCATTAGGTAAGGAACGTGATACGCGCTGGATGGTAAATACAGAAAGGGGCTTCTGCGAAATTGTTCCCACAACGTTGGAAGCAGGTTATTGTGCAAAAGATCATGGTATAATGATTGCCCTTAATCTAAACTAAGGGCTTGGACTGAACACACACATTGAAGCCATATGTAACCTGTCAATGCGGTACAGTGGCTGCAGCTGCACAAAGGTTAAAATAGAAACTCTTGGGGCAAACATTCGTTAAAAATAAGCCCTTTTTCAAATGCGCATGCTCTTTGAGCTTACTTAAGCTACAGAGCTTACTGCAGTGTTGACATAATCACTATAATTTCATGCGGGGATTTGTATTATTATTCGTAATTAAAAATCAACTTTACATTTGATTAGAATATGAGAAGCTACACTTCTACGTGCTGTACATGAGTGTGGAGTTTGCACCGAGTCCTCTCACCGAGCCATGGCCAGGTTGCAGAAGGCAGCATACTGCAGGCAGTCCTGCTGCTTTAGCTCCTTGGCCAACTGGCCTGGAAGGACAAGACACACAATGAAAAACACGTGAAGCAAACAGGCGAGAATGACAAACACACACTCCATTCTCACAGTGAAGAAATGACAGAAATAGGATAAGAGCTAAACAAGGCGATGACACTGAAACTTACCAAACTGCTCACTCGCCTCTGCTACATTGGGCTTCCGGAGAAAACGCCTACGACAAAAAAAAACACACACATCCCGTTTTGTTCTTATTAACAACGGAATAGTTAACGTCCTGACGGGTTCGGTCTGATTGTATGGTCCCTCGGTGCTTGGTTAGCTAACGCTGAAGCTGCTTCGCTCTATCGACGCAGTTCGACAGCATGAAACGCAACATTATTTCAGTTTACACAGTTTGGCGAGCCAGGACAATTCAACTATAATCTGTTAACATGATCAATTTAATGGCGACAAGACTTTACGAATGTGCCTTTACCTACATCCACGAAGCTGACATTATTGATGGGCTAACGATTAGCTTCGCTCATTAGCACAGGCTGCATAACGCATCTGGCGCATTATTTTGGCCGATAATGCCACACTAATCCCCGAGATGAACCCATCTGAAACGACATACAGCGACCGAACGCCTTACTTTTTCAGTTTATTGGACACAGCGCGGTATCTGGCCAGAAAGTCACCTTCTGCAGCCATGGTCGATGTAGCAAAACAAACCAACCAGGAAGTCCTAGAGATAACAGCGTTTGCATAGGCTGCGAGAATCCAGACATCGCGTTTTCATTGGTCACGTTGACAGAAAGGGGGTGGGACTTAATCGAGATATATATATATATTATAAAAAGCCCAATTGAAGAGAGACGTCACAGTAAATACATTGGTCATATTTCCAATCCCAGAATCCAACAAAAATAGCTTGGAAATATTGAATTATTCAGCGAAATCGAAACCAGGAGTTTATGGTCGAGTAAAACTACTAAATCATAATACAATGACTCGAGTGCTGCACCAAAGTCGAAAACGGACACTCGTAGTGTGGAAGTGAAGAAAAGGTAGAGTCCAAACAGCGCCACCTGGGGACTTGCATCCCCGAGGAAATATTTTAAACTCTTACCATGAGCTGAGCAATTGATAGAAAGGCACACAGGCTCGTCACTAAAAAGACAGAGACAAGAGTTCAGAAGCAAATTCCATTGTTTGTTTTATTTGCGACAATAAAGCAAGATCATTGAACAGACAGGGACTGGAGCTGCTGAACAGGAGAAAGGTTATAAAAGGCACAATGTAAAATGATATCCTTCAAGATCTATACAATTATTTCAAAATAAGGCCTCAACGTGCAATCTAAACAATGTCGGTGTACTATATACACACTACAATGTTAGTCCAGCTAAAGCAACACAAAATGAAGCACTAAAGCAGAGCCCACCTGACTGCAAAACGGTGCAATCTATAGCGAGTTCCTGTGTTCCCTTGACTGGCATGTTTAAAAAAAAATTAAAAAATTAAGAATTAAGAAGAACTACGTTAACAGAGCTAACAAAGTAAATGAGCATAACCCAGTTAACAACTAAGGGCCTGGACTAAACACGCCTGCGCATATTAAAACCATATGTACCCCTTTAATCTGGTACAGTGACTGCAGCTGAACGAAGACAAAGCCAAGAAACTATGAGCCAACATTTGTTAAAAATAAGCCTTTCCTTCAAATAAAAATAAAACGTAGGCTGGGCCCCTACTGCAGTTTGGACATTTAGGGTCAGTTTTATTTGGTGCAGGGATTTGTACTAATATGTTTACTTAAAAATGAACATGGCACGCCATTAGAACATGTAGAGTCCTCTCACCGAGACATGGCCAGGTTACAGAGGGCAGCGTACTGCAGAGAGTCCTGCTGCATTAGCGCCTTGGCTTTCTGGCCTGGAAGGAGAGGACACAAAACACATGTGAAACAGACGAACATACTCCATTATCACAGAAAAGAACAAAAACAATTGCTAAACAAGGCGATGGCAGTAGGAGTTACCAAACTAGTAGCCTCCACTACATTGCGCTTGAGGTAACAAAAAAAAAAAAAAAAAAAACGCCTGCGACAAAGAAATACAGTCATTAAGCCTTACCAAACTGAGAACCTTCAAAGTTAACTCAAGGGAAAAGGGCCAAAAATAAAGACCAGCAAAATGGCCAATCTAACTGGGCAAAACAAACTGGGCAGACTAAATGGAATAGTGAAATTGACAAAACTAAATGTTAAAGAAAAACTAAAGGCCGAACCAAATGGGCAAACCGGGTCAATCCCAAAGGCCTAAACTGAGGGCAACACTCAATATAAGCAGTAGCAGTGGTTATTGTGCAGGTGACCTGGATAAAGGAGAATCCACAATTAGCTAAGCTCATACTGCAGGATAACATGCGTTTTAAAAAACACAAGCGGACTCACCACCTACGTATGGGGGCAGCGACTCGTTGACGTGATCGTTTGGCATCAAGATCTTCCAAGAAAAACTTGGAAGGTGGAACTAGGCATCAAACAACACTTTCGCCAACATACCTAGGGCACCGGACACTGTAGGCCATAGCAGGAACTGAGAACAGGAAGCGAAGGCTGACAAAGGCACCCAGGTGCCTTAAATAACCTGGCATTGATTAGGCGACTGGTGGGGGTGTGTGGGGGAAGAGTTGTTCGAACGCTGCGTTCACAAACACTATCCATTTCCTTCAACGAGGGGAATATTTACAATGCACATTTTGCGACAGTGAATGTATTAAACAGCATATAGTTACTCTTTTTTTTTTTTTTTTTTTACAGGTTCAGATTTTTTAAAAGCTGTATAGCAGTGTCATATGGTTAGTCTACCCTCTCGGCAGTAAATACAGAAGAAATCCACTGCAACAAGCTGCAACACGATAACGATAATATAATGATCAACAGAATTACAATTTAATGTCACACAGATGGAGGTTATTTCGCCTTGCAGAGGGAAAACTTTTGCTGTGATACTTAAGTGCAGTGCTTAGTGTTTCTGACACTAGTGTGGCCTATTTTGACTTCAAAAGTACCGCTACTTGTATTTTTATAGTGTTTTTTTATATGTACTCTACTTTTACAGCATCAAAATGTGATTGATATAATCAGTACTGCAGACATAAATGTAGCGAGGTAAGTTTATTTGTGATTCAGAAGTTCTCATAAACAGACTCCAATATGTCTCCGCTCTGGTGTTCTGTAGTTTCCAAATCCTGTGGAGGAAGTAGAGGACAGATCACCGACTGCATGAGTGTTTCCACTGAAAACCAAAAATGTGACAAAGCGACGTAAGCTAACACTGACTGTTTTTTCTGGTTCACTCTCGTTGGGAGAAGCGTTCTTTTGCACAGGCTCCCTATTGGCAGCTGAGAGGTCCAGCGCAGCATAAATGGACCTGGGCCGAGGCTCTAGACTCTGGGAAAATAAATTAAAAAAAAACAAAAACATATCAATACATGGATAATGGGGTAAAAAAAAAGAAAAAAGGATAGGTTAATTGAATTCAAGTGATACATGTGTGAGTGTGTGTGTTACTGATGAGTAGTAAAGGTGCTTACAGCATACAAAGAAGGTGCTTCTATTTTGTCTATGTCTTCCACCGTCTCCGTCCTTACTTCGCTGTTCGGTTTTAGTTTTCCACCACTTTTGCCAGATTTAGGAATCGGCTCTTTCTAAAAATGACAAATTCAATACACAACTGAATAACACTCAAACACAACTGAGGCATTTACATGGCAAAATCTGGAAGAAAGCAGACACATAGTTGCTGTGTGGCTGAAATCCAGACTGAAAAGATTTCAGTTGCTGTTTCACAACTTGTTCAATAAAAGAAAGGAAATGACCTTGATGTGGTTTGTTAACACACAATCTACCGTGGCTGGCACGTTTTCAAGTAGTGTTTCATGAAAGCGCTGTGACAGTAAAACGACATAACATTACACTGCAGAAAGTTACGTTGTTACAGGCTTTGTCAACTTACAACATGCTGTGTCTTAATTTCTGCCATCTTACCCCATGTCCTCTGAAGACATAGACTGAACCGGCCACACTGAACACCAAGAGCACACCAGTGATGACGGCCACTGCTGTGAATTCTGGGTGATCCAGCATTGTGTTCCTCTCCGTGTAGCCATTATCTGCAAAACGCACATTGTTTAATGTCAGTGTGTGCCAAAATGCATCATTACTGCACAACTGAGATATCATTCGTCTGAGCAACTAGTCTATTGGGAATCGATAATACAGATCATTTGTCGCATTCCATGCGTTTCAATTCACGTGATTTATCGGGAGCATTAACATTATTCCATTCATTTCCTCTGGCATCGACACCATTTCCTAGAAGGGATAATGCGGCACCCCAATGCTGTCTCATGATAAATGTGCGTGGTCACATGATTAAAGGGATAAAGAACAAAGACATAAATACGCCGCATATGGTCAACGTGTCTGGTCGGTTTCATTTTTGACCCACGGTCTGACTCACCTCGCACTTTGAGAAACCAGTAAACCTCCTCTGTTTCATACTGACAAAAGTATCCACCTGAACTGGTCAGGTTTTTCAGATGCAGTGTCAGGGAAAATTGTTGTGCGTGGGCAGTCGTCGCTGGGATGTCACAGCTGTATATCTGCTTGTTAGAAGGATCGGAGCATGTCATTGTGTCTCTACTGCGGTTTTCAGGCTTCCTGACATCACATGTTAAAGTGAGATCTTCACCTGCAAAGGCAACAAACACTCTGGATTCCAGGGATAATGCTGCGTAACATAGAGGTAAATAATAGCAGAATTGACATGATTAGTGGATTTATCAATTTGGCAATTAACAGCAGAAGACAAAGGACAAGCATGAAACTGTTGCTCCGGCTTTCCACGTGTGGATTCGCCGTATCATTCATCATAGCAAACCCAACATCTATGGACTGTAAAACGAACATTTGAAACACTCTTTTCTGACAGTTAATACATAAACTAAACCTGAAAAACAGAATCATAAGCAAGTACGATGCAGTTTAAATAAAGCTAAACAAACCCGAACTACCCGAAGAATTGCACCACTGATTCAGAAAACGTTTTCATCCTCACAACAGTTAACAGTCACTCATACCGTGAAGTTACAAGTTACGTGTCATTCAAATTTGAGTCATAACACAATTTGGACGGCTTACGTGTTGCTCTTATCTGTACAGAAGAGAGGAAAAACACCGATATCCAAGACAACGTAAAGAAAATAGTGTCAAAACGTAGAGATTCCATGTTTTCAAAGTGTTTTTTTTTGCTTGCTCTAAATACTTCTTCTCAAAGAGTTAGTTCCGCATCTACTCAGTGTTTCTTCATTTCTAGCGTGACATAGACTGCAGTGTTTCCTGTTTCTGGTGAATCAACTTCCTCAAAATGTAAATTGTCTGTTTTTCTTGACCATCACACACCGGGGACACCAAATGGGCAAATGAAAAGATCATTTTCAACAATTTCTCTTGGAGAAATACATGTGTGGGCAATGAGCTCACACTAGGTCATGTGTTTTATTCGAGACAGAAAAAGGGACATTCTCAAGCAGGCAAGTGTGTGTGTGTGTGTGTGTGTGTGTGTGTGTGTGTGTGTGTGTGTGTGTGTGTGTGTGTCTCGCTTTGTGTGAAAGGCATAGTGGGAGAGAGAGTGAGAAAGTGAGAGAGTTAGTGAGACAGCAAGATCGAGAGTGAGAGTGAGAGTGAGAGAGAGAGAGAGAGAGAGGGGTTGGAATTCAGCTGATGGTGACAGATTGCCTCTTGGTAATGTGAACCAGCTGTGGCTGGTGGTGTGACTTCTTCACTGCAGTAACTCTGCCAAAAGAGGTGCGCAGATGTTGAAGTGCAGCGTTATTATTCATCTGCCTGTCTGTTTTTATTTCTTTCTTTTCAGCTCCTCCCTTTTCCTTGCCTCCTCACGTCACTTTTCCGCCTTTTACTCTCTGAAGGCCAACTGTGACATAAAGAATAATTCATTGCATTTGATATCCTTTCTCCAGTAATTCTTATCTTCCCTCTATCATGTCGTAAAGGATCTGAATAAATCTATCTTAAGTAGTTCAAGCATCATCATCCTAAATACACCAACAAATTATTATAATTTCAAATTCAACTCAAGACTACAGGAATTATGTTTTACCAACTGATCAGAGGTCACAGTGTTTTTTTCCTCTGTAAATGGAGCATAGAGAAAATAGACGGTTCCTAAAAAACGAAGCCACCAGCTGTGAACTCTAAGGAGAAGCAGCGCATGTTTATTTATATAGCTCCATTTGCATTTTATGCAACATCATACTCTACTCTATAATTTTACCTGTGAACAATATAATCACAGGCAAAGTATACGTCGGTGAAAGAAGCAATCCCACGGTGTAAAAAAAAATATTCTCCTCGGGTAAAAGTTCTATTTTTACTTGAAAACAGCACAACCCTGCTCTTACACTCAACTCTATTAAGGCAGCTTTCCTCTGGACCTGCTACAATCTCCTCGCAATTATGTTACTGATGTGAGCCGAGGGTGGAGAGAGCCCCAGAAAAAAGAGGAGAGTGAGTGGTGAGGGGGCTGCAGTCAAAAATCAGAGTCAAAGACCGGGGCGGTGACAGAGAGGATACACCAGAGAGGCAGAGGCATCTGCTATTCTAACTACGCCTGAGACGGTTTTCCTGCTGAAAATTTAAGAATTGTCGTTACTTCAACATGTGAGTACAGCCTCATTTTTTGTTATTTACTGTAAAACGCCTACCAGGTGTGTAATAGCACTTTTACTTAGTGAAGTTAAAAGTGACTGCACCACAAACTCTAACCACAATCATGATTGCAAAGGGACACTGGTTTTTAGTTTGATTTTTAAAGTATTGTTGCTGATTTGTTTTTCGCCAGATACAACGCTGCGTTGGGTTTATTTCCCCAGCTGTTCGGCTGCAGCTTTGATCAGCCTCCAAATTAATAACTGCTGAAGTAATTTGCAATGCCTCAACAATGAGTCACTGGCTTATTATTGTCCAGCGTGATTCATGGTCTTTCTCATATGGTTATGGTTTCCAGATTGTCCACATAACCTACCTGAAGAAAAGTGCAGAAGGGAAAATAAGTAGTGTAAAATATATATTGTTTGTCACCTTCATTTTCTTTTTAATAGAAATAACCTCAACATCCTAATGTTGACTGGTATACCATTGTAAATGACAATAGTAATAGATCTGAGTGTTTTTGTTAAAAATGAATTGAAATGTGCTAAAGAATCATAATACAGGTTGTTTTATATATTGTTATATCATTAATCATGACTTTGACGACCAAAAAGCATAACTTTAATGATCTCCTCTGTAATGTTTCTCACAGATTAACCTTGTTAGTTTAATTCACAAGAATGCATCATATTTCATTTGTTTTACATGTAAAAAAAAATATGAAAGGGCCTGAGTAACCAACCGAACTTGAGGAAGTGGGCATCTGAGTCTTAATCTCTGATTTTCTGGTCTGCCTTACTGCATTTAACTCAAGAACTTACAAGATATCTTGTGTAATTAATATTGACATTTTCAACAGAAGAGGCATGAATATTATGTTGTTGTTTTTTTCCGTTTTTCCTTTTTTTTTTTTGCGCTCTAGCTGCTCATTATGGCCCTTCCTTCTCTGTTGATGTTATTGACGGTGGTTGCCATGGTAATTGGGGCCAAAGCAGCCGACTGGGAGAATGAACTGGATTATGGGTATTGGAACTACAGAGAGGGAGGTAAATCATGCATGCTTTGGAGATACCTGGGCATGCAAGTCACCGAGTGATTAAATGATGCAATTATCACGGGAATGTATTGTTGAACTGAGTAAACGTCAGTCATTAAAGACATTCTGCAGAGTGGCTATGACTGTTTGGAGCCTAGAATACCAACACGTGTGCGTCTGCGATTTTTACGATTCATTCAGACGTCTCTGTTTTTATTTCCGTCTGTAAATCAAAGCCTGATGGTGTTGTGTTTTGGCTTCAGCTGACCATGTGAATGTGGCCTCCGTGCGCAGTGTGACCAGAGTTTTAGATGCCTGGGGGAAACGCATCTTTAATGAGATCAAGACTTTGCTGCACTCACAACCCAGCACACTACTGCCCGACTACTCCAGGTAACTTTACCTACAGTACGGTATTTTCTCACAGTACACCGGCGGTGGGTGGCACCCGTAGACGCGTCGACATGTTAGCCAGCTCGGAAAACCTTAGCTTTAGCGTACTGCGTATTTCAGCTCAACGTAGCGACTTCTCTTCTTACCTGCAGATGTTTCTCGAGTCAGACGTCCAACAAAAAGTGTTTCCTCTCCTTCAGCTGGGTGCCACAATGAGAAATACTCCATTTGACTGGTTTAACGTACCTAGCTTACGCAATGTTTTGAACGAAGCGAGGACACCCCCGGGGGGGGTCGTGTGTGGTGCGTTGTGTGCCCATTGCGCGTGTGTCTGCTGCATAATAGTATAGCCTGTTTCGTTTCAGAATAGCGAAGATACGAAGACAGCACAAGTTAATAAACCCGGCTACTCTAGGACACAGCCAACAACAGGTGCACTTCACTTGAACCTCTCACTCACCGGGACACGCCCATCCACACACGCCACGCCCCCCCACCCCACCTCTCCTCCAATCCCTTTCACACCCTCCCGCGCCAACACACCTCACCTCCGCTCACCGAACGTCAACTGGTGAAAACATTAACTTCGAACCGACCACAAACTGACGCACAAAGACACGTAGTGACAGCAAAGAGACGCACAATAACTACGGAGTCACAAAGTAACCTCGACGAGACGTGACTTTCAGTCTAGGAGGATTTGGGGCACTTCACAAGTCTGTTTCCAGGGGCCTGTTTTCTCACTGTCTGGCCACGAATGAGCCTTGTTGTGTCCTGATAAATGTGCATGTTGAGTTTTTGCTCTGAGCCTCCACTGTTCCTCCTGCAGAGTGCGCCCTCTGTCCGAGTCCGTGAACGACCTGTTCAGAGAAGTCTCACTGCTGCACCGGCGCATCACCGAGCTCTCCGGTCGCCTAGCAACACTGGAACCCATCCTCCGTCACCACGGCTACCGGGAGGAGGCGGAGGGGGGCGGCCGGGCTCCGGCACCTCAGAGCCTGCGAGGGGAGGTGGCGAGCCTGGCCCCCAGCACCCCGGGGACCGTGTCCTCTCCGAGGAGGAGTCGCGTGGTGAGGAGGAGACGGGTGAGAGTCCTGAAGAACCGAGGAGTGATGCTGGTTCAGAGTGAGAGATAAAGAACTGGACAAAAAATATTCTGCCAATATTATATAAGGTGTGATAGGCGTCTCTGAACTAGATTTCAATTTGTGACATAGCACGATATAGACTTGGATTTTCCAGTGAAATCCGAAATTATGCATTTTCACTTTTGTAGCTCATCACCTCAAATAAACTTTTTTTTTATCATTAATTTATTGTTGAACTCTTGAACTGATTTTTGAGCCATGACGCATTCAGGAACACACGACATAACAAGTTATGGTCTTAAATGTATTACAGTCTGCAGACCAACATCCTCTCACCATCTTTAAAATATGTTGAGGTTTGAGGTTTTCTTCTGGGCTTTAAAAGCAACCACTTGGTAAAAACCTTTTTACCACATGCCATGGCTCTCTTATGAATTTTTCATGTATTTTGTAGTTTTCATTATCTAAGGCCTTGCTGTCTACATGAAATTATGCAGACTGATGTGCACATAGTATATTCATCAAATAAATAGTGGTTGCCACAGCCGGAATGAGTGAGCACTGTTCTGCCCAGTTTGTTTTGGCATCATAAAATGAAATTGTTTTGGGAAAGTGACCTTTTCTAAACTGTTTTTTTTGAGGGGGGGGGTGCATAGAGAAAAAAAAAACTTTGGACAGACTACCATTCACAGCCACATTCACAGAATAATAGAGCTGGCCACACGGTTTGATTAACTAGTTGGGGGGGTCAGGCTCAGGGTCAACATACAATCTCTGGTTAGAAAATAGAGAATCTGAAAAAGACAACACTCAATGAATAACCAATAATAATACGCTGAGCGTAAAACTGCAGACACAGGCTGTAATCCATCTGCCGGTGTCCTAAACTACCCACAGTCTCTCGAGGACACCACAGCATGTCAATGCTTACCTGCTCCTGTAATCAGCTATGACATTGCACTGATTCATAGTGGTTTGATCTTTTGTTTTCGCTCAGCCGAAGCAGGGTACGGTCCTTCTGGGCCCAGCAGGGGGTGCCTTATATCTGCCAACATAATTACGCTGTTTGTTGAATATGTGTGTGTGTGTGTGTGTGTGTGCATCTTGTAGGCACTGGCATCCAACTTTATGCCTTCATTAAAACTTTGCCAAGTGTTTCTACAGCAACCAGTTTCTCTCCTCTTCTACAACACACCACACACTACATTGGGGCATGGTATTTCTCTCGTCTTTTTCCGCATTTCCAGTCTTAAGCTGTACACTTGAAAATGTATCATTTGTCCCCTCTCTCCCCCCCCCCCCCCCCCCCCCCCCCCCCCCCCCCCCCCCCCCCCCCCCCCCCCCCCCCCC
>JAFBJU010000330.1:190020-246719 GCA_016785305.1 Colistium nudipinnis | reverse complement strand
TTTTGTCCCCCATCTCCCCCCCCCCCCCCCTCCCCACCGACACACACCCCACTCCCAATGTCCCCTACTGTAATCTGTAAATCAACTACCACCCCCTCCTCCTCCTCTAGGTCTCTCCCTCCTTTTCTTTTTCACTCTTCTCTACGCTGCTATGTGTGGGCGTTAAGCTCAGGCTGTACTTTCCATTTTGGTATTGTATTGTAGATTCATTGTTGCATCCAATCCAGTTAAGATGCTGTGGGAATACTGTAAAAATCTCTCTCTCTCTCTCCGTCTATCTGTCTACACCCCCACCTCCCTTCCTCCCATCTCTAGAAAAAGAGCCAGTTGCTAGGTAACGGTTAATTGTAAAGAAGTAGTTACATGTGTTGCAATGCATCCCGAGGTTGTGGGGTTGGTGTAGGGAGTGAGCGAGCAGAACAGACGGCCAAGGGACAGAGAGAGAGAGAGAGAGAGAGAGAATGGTAAAGAACCGATTTTGGAAATGAGATAAAACTGATTCAAAGATTATTTCAACCGTCTCACCTAGTTCTGTGACAGCATGCAGGAATGCAGATGATAAAACTCTCCCACCAAAGCCGCACATGAGGCATTGGTATATTTCAGATCTGCGGGTTTCTTTAAATAACTCCTGTTGCTGGACAAGGCTTTCAAAAGAAAAGAGGGGGTCCAAAGAGGGAGCGTTTGGCGGACTTTGATCTCTCTCGCTCGGCGTGGTTTGCATCCCGCCTCCTTTCACCTCCTCCTTACATCTCAAATATTTTTTTTATACCCTGCGTTTTAACTTCTCTCTCTTCATGCCTGTTTTTGTTCCTCCCGCATTTTTGGTCTACAACATGGCTTGTCGAACAGGGTGATCAAAAAACGATCTCATATGAGAAAAAAAGACAGAGCGAAACAAAAAAAAAAGATGCACTGAAAAAGGGCGTAGAAGATGATAATCCTCTGCAGCCACAATCTCTGATCGACTCATGACCTACATGAATCTATCAGTATAATATGTATCTGAATTTGAATGTCAAACAAACAAAGTAGGATACACACAAAAGCAGTCCTAGCAACGTGTGGACAACACAAATGTTAAAAAGTATGCAAAGAACAAAACAAACAAACTTGTTTGAGTGTTCTTTTTTTTTTTTTTATTAATACACACTTTTATTCCAAAGAGACAGAAGAATAATATTTCCCAGCACTGATTTTCACACTGACTGTGTTTAATCTCATTTTCAATATTACTAAATATTCAATCAAATTTGAAATACTCTCTTCACACCATTTCTCGCCATACAAAAAATTGTTAAGTCGAACTAGATTTTTGTCGTATGTACATTTTTCACAATCTGTACAGCTCAGGAATGTTGTTCAACCTTCTGTGGCAAAACAGAAAAAAAACAAAAAAAAAAAAAACAGAAGATGCAGCCAGAGAGGATATAAAGAGACAACCTCTTTAAAAAGGAAAAAGATCAACTATTGTGCTTTCTGTGTACCAATTGGTAATGGTGCTTTACAGTTTTTCCCTTTTAGAAAAAAAAACAACCACATAAGCTGGTCTTTGACCAAATGAAGAAGGATATTAAAAACGCATCAAGTAAGCTTGACCTAACAAATGTGCACACAATGTCGGCGTAAGTGATTGCACATATCGTGGCCTGAAGTTGTTAAAAAAGCAATTTTGCCAGGGGACCTACGAATCAAAGATTTATCCCAAATAGCTCTATCCTCTGCTGTTTCGTAAAGTTTTATTTTTTTTATCAAAAGTCCATGAGCATGAGGTAAAATATTTACATACAGTTTTTTTTATAATCCATGTACAATAAACAGTTATCTCTCACACACTTTGTCTCTCTTCGATATTAGCACTCACAGAGGTAATCAAGCGTATGTATTCAGGCACATACAACGACAGGAATAATGAGATATATTCAAAAGAAAAAAAACAAGGAAAGTAGATATGAGGAAAAAAAAGGCTTCTTCAGTGACATTGGATGTATTTGGACCTCAGCCTTGTCAAGAGCATTTACACAAACTATCAAGAAAAAACTGACCGTTGAATAACCGTTCTCTTTCCTAGTGAAAAAAATCAACTTAGCCATATTGATTTGAGTATGCCCAAATTTTGTTCAGATTTTGTGTCTTCTCTTGCACAAACAAGCACACACACACACACACAAACTTACAGTACTACATGGATCATCATAAGTACCAACGAAATGGATAAAAATCCAAATATAGTTAAAAAAAACACCCATTTTGGGGTTGAAAGTTAATAGGTTAAAAAATAGAAATCAAGAAAAAAACAAGAGTATTCATGCAAGTCCTCGCAAGCCCCTTCGTATCATACATACTGACTTGTCAACCAAGAGAAGGAAAGTCTGAAGTTTTGACTAGGATGTTCAACAAAGTAAATGTCAGATCCATTCAGTCAGATTGTGCTTAGATCTTAAAATGTGGCTTCGCAAAATGATTCAAAGTCAAGTTTGAGAAACAAGTGAAATGAGATTGGTTGTTTTAGGTATTCGTTGATCATTTATGAACAGATTCCTTTTTGTCTGCATAATGCGTGAGAGCAAAGATGACCGCGGCGTTTGATGTGGATTTGGGAGCTGCCTCTCGATCAAAGTGAGAGCTTGCTTCGTGGTGAAGGCGATGCCTTTTTTTCCAAAAATGTACCATCTGTTTTTAGGATGTTTTTTTTTTTCCACCACTCCTGTCCCCCCCACACACAAGCAAGTCTGAAACATTCCCCACAGGACCTTGGACTTGAGGGCAAATTCTTTTACTTCATCAAAATCACAGCATGTTAAACAGATTGCGATCCAGTGGAGGGAGGAATCAAGGTTCCACTTGAGATTATCGTTGCCCTTCTGTTTGGAGAAAATGCGAGTTTGAGTAACGTGGTGGGAGAAATGTTACAGCTACAAGCACTCCTGCTGACATTTTGAATAATACACTGAATCAAAATAGATAAAATAATGAATAATTTCAAATAAATCAATGTTCTATACGGTGAATAGACGTTACTTTTAAGGGGGAGGGGGAGCTATTGAGTGAATTATGAATACCTCATCAGATCAATGTTTTGGACTTTTGTCTTAAATGTGGTTGGAATTATGAGCCTCTTGTGGTCCCTCTGGATCAGACTATCCAATACAGCTGGCAGGGCTTATACAGTAGACACAATCAGAAAATGATGACAACAATTAAAAAGTGTCAGGCTGCTCATACCAATAACAAAGGTCTTGGACTAGGAGTTAAGAAGTGGTTTTCTTAAGTGTTTTTTTTTTTCTTACCTGACTTCTTTTTTTGAATGGAGGCGGGGAAGGCGGGTGGGGGGGGTTATTTATCATGGCACTGTGGTTACAAATGTTACATGGTCAAAGCACGTCACGCTCATGAAGCTCTACTCTTATATCAGACCTTTTTTAGTTTTGTTTTCACTCAAATCAGCGGACTAATTATGCGTGAGTGGATCTGTGAACCGACAGAACCGACCTTATGTGTAGAACATCAGTATTAATCCTTTAAGGCACATCCAGCTCAAAATGTGAGACCCTTTTGGTAGAAAAGAAAAATGAGTCGAACGGCAAATCAGTATGATGACGTTGCTTCTGCAGCTGACGGAAAAAAAAACCTGCCTTTGCAAAATGTATAAGTACATAAAGTGCACTCAGCAAGTCATGCCTTTCACAAACACTTCACGGCACTCGGAAAAAAGAAAAGAATCCAAACAAAAAGATCAAACATGAAGAATTAATAGCAAAGAAGAGTCGAAACTACAGGAGCACCCAAAAGATCTCAACTGACCAGTGTCCTGTAATATTGGTAAGCCAAGAAAGAATTAACACCATACACATACTGTATGTAACATGAACTATATAAATAAATAAATAAATAAATAAAATTGAAAAAACAATCCAAACCAATCGTCATTAAACACCAGAATAATATTCAACAATATTATCAACATTATCAATACAATTATTATTAGTTTACCCTGTTACCTCAACACAAGCGTTGATTTCTCATTCATGATTGTGTATCCGTTGCACAACAACAAAACGTTTCGTTTTGGTGTTAAGGGACTGCAGGAGGGAGGGAAAGACAATGAGCGTGTGGAGAGACTGGAGGTTTTTGTTTCTCGTTGTTCCCCTCCCTCCCTCGCTCATTTCTTTTTCTTTTTTTTTCTGAGGGCCGTAGCAGCACCAGAATCCTCTCCCCTCATTAAAAGCGTTTCTCCCGCCGGACTTCGCGACCGCTTAGCCCGCAATGGCCTCTGTGCATCGTCCAGATTCTTTCCGCTCAGTGGACAGAGAACAACGCACGCTGCATCGCGTCTCCTCGGCCTCCGCGCGCGGAGAGAGGTCATCAACCAGAGCTGCTTCCCTCTTTCTGCCACTGCGTTTTTCTCCCTGCCCTCCTCCCCTCCTTGTCTTCACCCATTTCATCCTCTCTTTCTGGCTTTCCCCCCCCTCAGACGTCTGACTCAATGCTGGAGAGCTTTTCATAAACGTGTCCATTGCTGGCACCATTGAAGGGTCTCTGTCCCTGCCCCAAACCTAATGAGTCCCTGCTGCTGGGCAGTAATTTGCTGGGCCCGTGGTGGTTCCCCATGGGCCCTCCCACCCCACCCAGACACAGATCCTTGGGGAACCTGGGGGCCACATTGGACATCACCCCAGCTGTGGCCGACGCGGGCAAATAGGAAGTTGCCCCCATGGAGCCGCGGAAGTCCCCTCCTCCTCGGCTGTTGTTGAGAAGCTGCTGCTGCTGCTGCTGCTGTGGCTGCGCCTGTGGCTTTTTGATGTAGTATGGTTTGCCACCGTGTAATAGACACTGGTCGTCGTCGAAGGTTGGGATGAAGGGGTTCTGGTTCACCTTATCTGGGTAGAGAGATTTAGACAAGGAGTAAGTCCTGGCCCCTCTGCCGCGACCACCACCATCACCACCACCTCCGCCACCACCGCCCCCACCCCCCATCATAGCTCTATCCCTGTCCCTTAGGTCTCTTTCGCCCACTGACCGCCGATGCAACCCACCTTCGCTTCCGCGGAACAAGCTGAAGGAGGAGCCTCCTTTCGCTCTATCCCCACCTATTCCTCCAAACATGGGCGACTCCCTTTCACTGGCATACCTCTCAAACATGTGAGCGTAAGGGCTGGGGCCCTCCATGAAACGGTCCTTGTCTTTCAAGCTCACACTTCGGGGCTGGGAAAACTTTCCCCCGGCGCCACCTCCAGCCCCTCCCATGCGGACTGCCCCCTCCCTCTGCAGGTCCACAAATGTGTCATAGGAGTGTTGCCTGCGTAGCGCCCTCCCGCCCGGCCCTAGCTTCCTGCGCTGTGCCTGAGTTTGCGTTTGGATGGGTCCCACGCCACCCTTCCTTCCGGGGAACACCATGTTATGATCTTCGCTGATGTTGTAAAGGTTGCTAGGCTGCATCTTGCAGGAGTCACAGCGTTTGCAGGTAGCAGAGCTGGGGCGACTGCTGCTCCCACCAACCCCGCTAGCTGGGCATGTGCCGCCTCCTCCGACGCCACCGCCGTGGTGACACACACTGTGGCAGTTACGACACTCCCAGTCCCCCCCGGCTATGCCCCCCCCTCCGAGACCAGACATCCCCTTCTCCCAGCAGGTGTGCCCCTGCTGGCCTGCCACTGGGCCTGGCCCACCTTTACACTCTGGCTTCTTGCCTTTACCTTTGAGGAAGTCTTCCACTGGCACTAAGCTTTTACAGATACCACCACCGCTACCACCGCCCACACCGCTTCCTCCACTTCCGCCCTCTTGCTCCCACTTGGCCTTGCCCTCCTTGGAGCGGAACTGGTCTGGATAGAAATCCCTCAGGTTCTCCTTGTCTCTGCGGAATAAGTAAGGTGAAGAATTACCCCCTCCTCCTCCCCTCTTCCGCTCTAGGGGAGGTGAGACCGTGCGGTGTGCCTGGGGCCCGTGGGGGAAGTGGTGGTGGACGGTGTGGTGGTGGGGTCTCCTCCTGAAGCCCCTCAGTTCTATCTCGTCCTGCTCCCGTCTGCACTTGGCCGAGGCTGGCCTCTTTTTCAGGCTGTCCCTGTACTGCTTACGCCGTTTCGTGTTGCCCTCCAGGTTGCCGTAGGTGACAGTGTGGGTGGAGATATCCGATACATCAGAGCGAATGTTCCCATCATCACCCCCCGAGCCTCCCCCACCCCCACCACAGTACCTGTCTTGACCCCCAATGAACCCTGTACTGGATGCGCCTCCTTTAAAAGAAAACCTGCCGTACACATTGCTTCCCTTGAAGCCACCCTGGTTGGAATCCGCAGGGGTGTGGCCAGCAATCAGGTCAAATTTATTGGTATTCCTGTGAGTCATGGAGGGCCGGGGCTGAGTGGTAAAGATGGGTGCTACCCCTCCCCCTAAACTGTCGCAATCAAACATGCCCCCTTCCAACGAGCTAGCGCTGCCTAAACTGTGCGGCCTATTAGGCGGGGGGCCGGACATACCCAGAGACGGGTGGTGGTGTCGGTAAGGCTCCTGGTAGAGGTTGTTGTCCTTCAGGGGCAAGTTGCCAAAAGTCCTCTCCACCTCGCCGATGTAGTCACTGAACATGTTGTCCTCTGGCATGTAAGGCGGCGCTGTCTTGCAGTCTACAGGGTGACCCACTAGGCTGCGTCGGTGCTCCTGGACATCATAGATACCTGACTCACGACCACTGTGGCTGTACTCCAAGGCGGCGTGCGGAGAGCCATTAATGCCCGGCACGGCGGTCATGTCCTTAGCCGTGCGGAGCAACCGCAGGATGTTGGAATGGGTGTTGTTCATGTTCTTCTTCATGCTGGCCGAAGGTGAGTCTATGGTTGACTTGTTTTCCTCGATTTGTACCCCATGGATGCAGCTGTAGATACCCTGGAGTGTGAACATTAGAAGAAAGGGAGGCAGAGAGAGAAATAGAGGGTGAGACAGGCCGCGGGGTGAAGAAAGAGGAATATTGAGTGTTGTAGAGCATGATGCCCAAGTAACAGAGAAATCACAGTAAAATGCGTGGCAGTAGCAAAGAGTCAAAAAACCAGAGGGGATAGAAAATTGGATAGACAGAGCCAAACACCAGACACATCAACAAACAGGCAGATACGAAGGTGTCAGTGTGTATTTGTTTTTAGTGAGGTGGAAATGGTTGTCGCTGGTTTCAATGGGGGCTGGGGAAATCTGTGGTCAAGGCGAAAGCCTAATCTGAAAGGTCGAAAGGTCCTCAAAATGTGTCAACTTGTCACAAACTGTTTCTGTCTGTCTCCTCGTCACTCTCTGAATCATCAACCCTCTCTCCTTTTTAATACCTCTGCTTGCTTTTTGTGTCTCTTTTTTTTATCTCCGTTTGTGGGAGCTCTCAGGTGAGGAGCAGCTGCTCCAGCGAAATCGCCTGTCTCTCTCTCTACGTCTATCGCTACTACAGCCGCTGTGAAGGGCAATAGAACAGAGGTTACTGGAACACCGTTTTCTCTTCTTTCTACTTCTTTCTACCTTTTTCTGTCACTTTACCATGAGTAACTCTTACTGATCTATTTTCCTCCTCTGTGTCTTATTAAACCTTTGAAGGTCCTGTCCAGCATCAGACCTAGAGTATAAAAAATAGAAATGTTTTCCTCGCACCGTTACTTGTATTGAACCAAGCTTGGAATTGCATGAAAAATATCTATGTCTGTGGGACCAACCCCTCTCTAAATGTGTCCGCACTTGAAATAAACAGTATTTTAAAGAAATAAAGAATGAACGAGATCCCACAGAGAGACATTTTAAAAATGAATGACTTCATTTCCCATCTCTACTTCATACCTATTAAAATACATACATTTCAAAGCTCGGGGTAAGATGTTCCTAAGTCATTAAAGGAACTTTGGTGATATAATAATATGAGAGGAGAGGCTGTTTTTAGAGGAAAAATATCCAAAATATTATGTTGACACCTCGTAAGAGGGCCATCAAATGCAGGTGGCCCGCGGCCGAACCACGCAAAAAGAATTCATTCAATTTGTGAATGGGATTTAGTGCAGTTGACTCAAAGAACAAGAGCTCACAAGGAATAATGTCACGAGAAATGGGGGAAATTTAGATTAGATGTCACGGAAATAAGATAATGAACCGACGCATATGTTGCAGGAAAACATTTTGAGCCTTTCGCTGGTTCAGGTATACCACAACGTCCAGCTCAGAACACAATCACAGGCCATCAGCAGATCTCAATGGCAACCCAAATCCGCTGGTGGTGCCACCGATTCCCTTCTCCGCGCTCAATTGGCAAATCTCATATAGGGTACTGTATTTAAGCTGCTTAGCCTGCCTACCCTTCCTGCATCCTCTGCAAGCCGCTTTGCAAGCCGCCTCCACCCCGGCTCCCCCTTTTCATGCTGTGTCTGAATTAATCAAAGTCATGTTTGTTGTCGTGGATGCCTGCTCTGTTCTCGTCTCTGCCATAACGGCAAAAAAAACGGATTTGAATGAAAAAAAACAACCAAACATAACGGATTCAGAAGGGGAATTCTGCCAATCGAACAAAAAGCACAAAAAAAGAATCTGTTTCCGGGGTGCTCGATGTTGTTTAAAATCCTTTGGGGTTATTCTGAGCATGCGTAAATCAAATGACAGTGACTCTGAGGGCAAACAATAGCCAAGACAACTTATACGTACATGACTACGGGCAACAGTATGCAAATGTGTTGCACCGAGTGATTATTTATATGGTCCAAACAGCCTGCATCAATAACCCTGAGACAGCTTGTTAAGTGACCCATCTGAGCAGAGTTGTAACTTGAGCTGAGACGAGCTCTTCCCGCAGCACACTGCCAGGTCACAGGCTGAGAATGGGCAGCAGAGTAAGCGGCTTTTACATCGGCAGCATGAGGCCGATAAATAGTGGATTTTATGAAAGACAGTAGACCTTTTCACCTCGTTCTCTCAACGATAATGCGTGTGAGGACAATAAAACATTTAAAAGTAGCGATGGGGATCCTAAAAAAAAAAGAAAGATAAGTGACTTAAACTGTGACTGAGAAAATTGTTGGAATATTTTCTTGAAAAGTTAGGACTGTGACCTCAGAAATGCTCGGATAATTAACCCCATGCCCTGACCTTTTATCTACAATGGCCCCACTATTCTGTAATAAATCACTGACTTTCAGTCCATAACAAAAAGTGCAAATGTCAAATTGCTTTACCGCCGAGCTGTTGTGGTTGCTACAACCGCCTGTGCAAGAAAAGCCACAGGTAAGCGAGATGACTCATCGTATCCCCCCTGACAGACTTGATACAGCTCAAGCAGAGCCCCTGGTTTCAAAACAACCCCTCGTGTGATGTTTCCGGCGGGAGGACAAAGGTCAGACCTAAAATAAAAACTCACTCACTCTGCTAATGGAGAAGGTGGCCCCGGGCTGTCCAGAGCACACGCCCATGAAGCAGAAGCGCAGCTGCCAGTAGAACCAATGTTCACAGATGAAGGTGATTAATGACAGAATCATGGCGGCCCCGAGCATGTAGAAGACCCCTGCCATGTTGTCCACGTCCAACTGGCTGCTCATCACCTCGTTCTTCTCATTGTGGCAGATGCCCGTCAGCCATAGGGCCTCAAACTCCTCCATGTCACCTGGAGGAAGTAGAGGTGCGGGTTACTGTTTGTGTGACTTGCACACCCGGATGGGTCTGCCCTTAGGTGTCTGAGCCTGTAAGTGTGAATACAAAAATAGGCAGCGCGCATTCGCTGGATAGGTTGTTGCCAATAAATGGCCCACGTCTGATGTACGTGCAACAAATGTCACGTTGCATTATTTTGACAAGGCCCCCAGATGATCAACTTCTTTAAGGATTGCTTATGCAACTCTAACCCTTCCTTGTTGTGGAAACAACTGCCTGTTGGGACTAGACAGACGGAAAGACGCGAGACTGAAAAGGTTGATTTCCCAAAATGTTGAAATATTCATGCATTTGAAGGAGGACCAAAATCAAAGTACCTGTGCTTAGGAAAACTATGACATACGTAGTAGGCATATACTGCTGCGAAAAGGTCCTCTCTGATTTTGAAATGTCTTTAGATAAAGTAGCATTTACGATAATGATGGATTTTGCATTCTAAAATGGGCATCAGGGAGTCCCAGCAATATTTGTAACAGTTCGAAAAAGAGAACAAACCCAAAAAAGAAACATTCATTGATTTAAAAACACATCAGACCATGCGATTTGCACGTTTCCAACTCAACTCCACAGATCTAACAGTGCAGCTTCAAAACCGAGAATACCAACAGATTGGTTCAAATGGCCGCATTTGTTCAGACATAGTGGCACTCACTGTCCCGTTAGTGGACCATGGCTGATGCTCTCCCTCTGCATATATGACTTGCAGCATGTTTGTACCTGGAGTCTAACAGGACGTGACAGATATGAGCAAACGTCGGTGAGCCTGACCTCTTCACCTGGCCAAACGAATGCGTCCCGACAGCCACACAGTGCACGTGAAATAACGAGCTGTAATATCTTCGGCTCATGTAGACACGCTCGGGCACGGATCGAGTCGCATGTGACAAACACATGCACACACGCCTGCACACGTTTCCGATGATATGTTTGGACGTCTGAGTCGATCGGACTCTCGAACGTTCTCCCCGCACAGACCTCTCCATCCATCACACACACTCACACCCAGACGGGGATGGAAAAGCGTTAAAGCGCGCTTTAACATATGTGGTGTCACATGTGGCGACCAGTATGAAGCGCACGTATCTGATGAAGAGGTGGAGTGTTACTGTGGGAGTATTCTCCGAAGAAAAAGGGGAGGACTTTTTTTTGTTTTTTTTTGCCTGTAGCTTGTCCCTTGAAACGAAGCGCTGATAAAAAAATAAAAAAAAAGAAAGAGTGGTGACACAGCGGAGCGTATTACATTCCTCTTTCATGTTTCCTGTAAAAGCCAGCTCCTTCTGCGAAGGTGGGAAGACGTCCCCCGTTGGACTTGAAGAACTGGAAGATACACCGTTACACAATAGATGCTTGAGCATATTGATGCAATTATGAAATCTCACGTGTTCCTTGGTATTCGTACGATACTTTTTGCCCTTTCCACCATGTGTGCGCAGCAAACATAATATGAGATAATTCGAAGGAATTTCCAGACACCATCAGCACAATAAAATATGGAACCCACGGCTGTGTTTGTGCGTCTCTTTTACCGTAAAATCTTTCCAACCAGTCATGCTCGTCGAAATGATGATTGTGATTCACGCGCACAATGTTCTTTAACGCTAATTGAGCATTAACGGTGGCTTTGTGGACCTTGACTTAATAAACGGAGGATTTTTTTGTTTTCTATTGATGCTGAGCAGGTTACAACCAGGGTCGTCCTAATCCCATTTTTGTTTACCACGTTGGGACTTCATTGGAGTGAGTCCCAACACCTCACTTCCTTTCACACACACCATATAACTGCGCCAATGTTTTTGCAAAAATCTGATTTTCAAAACATGATCATTGCAAGCATCTGGTCGGCCACAGCTACAACACCACTCTTAAGTGTCGGCGGTCAAGGCGGGAAATGTGGTTTCCAAAGAAGTCGCCATGGGATACAAATTACGCAATTATTATTTTTTTTTCAAACTGTCCGTCTTGTGTCAGACAGTCTTAAAGTCTTCAATTGTGAGTGGCTGCATAGTATTTTGTCCAACAGATGTCCCTTTGTCCCACCAAATTGCTGCAAATTGTCCCCAAACACAAGTGCTCCTGCAAATAGATGTCCAGTAGCCAGAGGTGCAAAGTTTGTATTCTACACCACCTCAACTGCAGCTTGATGAAAAACCCCTCGTGGGCCACTGCACTCGTCGTTCTCTGTGAGGCCCCGACACCCTGCTGGATTTTTTCGGGTCACTACCCAAAAAACACTCTCTCGCTGGGCCTCGAAACAAAACCCGACTTACGAAGCGAAAGGGTCACTCCGGGGCGCTCACAGTATCCTCTTTTACATTGACATCGGGCTTGCTTTCCCGACACAATTTCTTCTGTCCCGTAATATGGCTGTTAGAACATTGTAACTCCTAGTTATGCCCACTGCGAGGATCGCAATACAAGTAGAAGAGCATTTCGCGATAGAGAATTGTTCAATTTACCGTCTCCGAACAGCATGAGGATGGCGAGATCCACGGCTCGCTTCCAGCCCGAATCCTTCTGGATGGCGATGCCATAGCCGGTGGAGGCGAACACCTTGCCGCTGCCGATGGTGACCAGCTTACAGCCCTCATCTCGGCCCGCCATGTAGTTCAGCACCGCGGCGTCATAGATGAAGGCATCCAGTTTACTGTGGAGCACAGCGGAGGCAAAATGGCACACGTGGCCTTTTTTTTACCACCAGTTACACAGTGGCCGCGCGAATGTCTAGCTCGTAGTTTTGGATCACTATAAATCACTGTGATTTCGGTCAGCACCGAAGGGCGTTTTTTTTCTCGAAAAGGAATTTCTAGGCAAAAACCATTACCAATTTAAACAATGCATCATCAATATATAGATTAGATCAGGTGGTGTTAAAATGTGAAGAATACTGTGTTTAAATGGAGGTCGATATTCATTCCTCATTCATAATTGGAACTTTATTCGGGAATCATGTTCAATTATACCCTAGGCACATTTTGTGCATGGTCGGCTAACCTGCCTTGCACTTAAACTCCCTACTCAGTTGAGGATATTATTAATTGGACTTGCGCAAATTCAACTCCTTCTCTATTTGAGCTGCAAGCGGTGACAAATGACATTGCTTTATCAAGTCAACGATTTGTGTTTTTTCCCAAGGCATTGAACATATATATATATATATATAAATAGATATGGTGCCCTGGTCTCTATTCTTCCACATCAGTGGGTTTAAAAACAAGTTAACACGTCTCCAGCCTCAGTGAGGAACCACCATCAAACGATGCCTCGGGGCCCTCCAGGCCCCTGTGGTCATTCAGCACAAACTTTCACCAAACATCTGAAGTGCATGACTGCGTTGCATTCTTAATTCTTCAAAGAGGTGGATGAAAACATTGCGAGACAGGGAAAAGAGAGAGAGAGAGAGAGAGAGAGAGAGAGAGAGAGAGAGAGTGAAGGGGGAGATGTTAGCTAGCTTTCTCAGCCACAGAGAGTGAATATTTAGCTTTCACGTCAACCAAAGGCTATGCTGCTATTCTGAGCACCAATGGCAGGCGTCTACACACTCGTACTCCATCTCCCTTCTCCTTACCCCTTCATCATCCTTTCTCCGTATTGCATCAGCACAGGGCCTCACAGCTTTATAACGCGGTCTCTTTTTTTTTCTCCCCGCCGAGACACTTTTCACTCCCTCCCTCCTTCCATCCTTCCCTCATCCTCACCCGTTCTTCAGACTGTACAGCGCCTCGTCTACATTCTTCTGGTGGAAACTGGTCATGTAGGTGTGCATGTCCTTGTAGTTGTTGCGGATATTGCGCTCCGTACTCCCATTGGGCACCGTGCCGAACCGGAACGGCGGCGAGAATTCATTCGGCTTCTGGAACTGTGGTGGGGTTCGTTTTTTTTTTTTCCGGGAAAAAGAAACCACACGGAGAAAATGACAGAGGATGGCTCGTTAGCATGAAAAAGGCACTGGGCTGCATCAAATAGCCTTTAATGCACTGTTGAGCAGGAGAACGTTGCTTTTGGAGGCTCAAAATTAACTAAAAGCTTCCAGTTGTACTCCATACACAGACGCACGTGAGTGAATCTTGAGCACACAGCAGATTGAGTTCGGGAAAAAAAACAAGGAATAAACGAGGACTACAAAATGCTCACTCAGGCTAGAACATTGTTGATATTTATAAAGTCGAGAGTTGGTGTTTTTCTACTTCAGGGAGGCACCTAAAGACATATATTGGTGTTTAGGAGTTGTCATCAATCACAACTAGGGTTTTTAAATTACAATTATAATATAATTGTTGTCACAACAAACAATAAACTACTAACTACAACCGGCAAAAGAAATCTTTCTGTCACCACCACACCCAGGTGATAGAAAGTGTATGAAGTGGTGAGAACGCAAGCACCGGGGCCCAAATAGAGCTCAATAAATGTGTGAGCCCTGCAGCTTGTAAGAGTCCAAGTGTCATAGTAAACTGGTTTCCCAGCCAACAACCAAAAAACGTAATGTAAATAAATAATAAAATAAAATAAAATAATAAAAATAAATAAAGAATCAGATTGCTTTTGTGTTTACAACCAACTAATATAAATGAAGGCTTCCTCAAGCGCTAAACTGGCCATTGGCTCTACATTTGGAAGTCTCTATCAAACTCAGCTATCTTCTCAAACTCAAGGAGCTGCATACGATTGGTCTCGTGACGCCTCGCATTAGGTTCCTCTCACACACCTGCTCCTGCGCCCCACAATCCCCCACACTGCCGTGAATTTGCACCTTTTTGTCTGACAGGCCCGACACCTGGTCCACATACTCCTCCTGGATCATGAAGGCAGCCAGGTTGGCAGTGTAGGAGGCCAGGAAGATGACAGCGAAGAAGGCCCACACGGACACCATGATCTTACTGGTGGTACCCTTGGGATTCTGTACGGGCACGGAGTTGTTGAACACCAGACCCCAAAGCAGCCAGACGGCCTTACCGATGGTGAAGGAGGGACCTCCGGGCTCTGGGGCACAGGGTGACATCAGAGAGGGAGGAGCGGGGTGGGGGGGGGGGGCGGCAGGGGTGTAGAGGAAGATGACAGAGGGAAGACTATGCAGGAAAAATCCTCAAAGAACAACAAAAAAAAAGTAGATACTACTTCGCTTTATATGCTTTATATTATCCTCATGAATGCTGTTGTGGGAGGAAGTTGATGGATGGTGGTGACACTAAATAGATTCATTCTCATCCCTCAGTTCGTCGGTGATCGCAGGGTGCGCTGTGCGCGGCACATCCATCTATTTCAGCCACTGACGTGACAACCCACTGTTACACACTACCTCGGTTCCACCTACTTCTACAGCAGTATGACAAGCTACCTAGTGTTGCTGTGTGGCATCCGAGACGGGGGGGAAAAAAGCGAAGGGGGAGGGGGCGTAGATGGGCACACAGTAGGCTGCAATTATACTACAGCTGGAGCAGAAGTGTAACAGCCTTGCATAACCTAGCGATTAAACCACACACACTATTGCTGTGACAGAGGACTTTCAAAAAACAGTGCCGGAGGAAACATAATTCGAAACCCAACATGATTACTCTGTTCCCCTCTGGCCCTGGGTTAGAGTGCCGCGAACAACAGCGTAACACTTCTCGGATTTTCCTCTTGAGCCGCTAACGCAATTCGGAGAGTGCAAAAGCTGAGCGTGTCAAATCTGAAGGAAGAAAAGGCTCCATCCGAACCCATCGATTCGATGGGCGGATTGATCGGAACGAGCCGCTGGAAGCATTTTTTGATTCAACAGGCTACTGTGGGAGTCTCTCAAAACCTGACTCATGATTTCTCGACGTAAGGGGATAAATCAGCATAAGCCTAGCCGTCACTTTCGCCATCCTACATGTTGGTGGTTTCACACTGGTGTAATTTAGTTTAGTTTAGTCATTTGAGAGCAACGGAGTCTTTGTTTCACGCAGTCGCACTAAGGACACTTAAAGACCACCTATCTGGTTCTCATCGGTGATCGTTTTCATTAGCGAAGGGGCTTAAGTGACAGACGATGTGGATAAGCCTTTAAGTAGTAAGTGCCAGCACTCCAGTCACACACAGTCGGAGAGGATCGTCAAATCCATTTAACACATTGAGGACACTGTTTGAATGGGGGCATTCAACCAAGCACGCCAACCGAGTGTTTACTTCAGCACTTGAGATTGCCTGAAAATGTACCCGCTTGTCACCTTTTTGCCGTATGGATTAGGTGTAGTGCGTGCGTGCGTGCGTGTGTGTGTGTGTGCGTGCGTGCGTGCGCGTCTGTGCGCGCGCGTGTAGATGTGTTTCACCTCTCACCTCTTCCGTCTGCCAGACAGCGATTGTAACCCACCGGGCTGAAGTACTCAAACACAAACACAGCCACGGCGGACACCATCAGCAGCATCACAAACATCATCACCCAGACATCAGCACTGAAGGGCTCTGAAACGCAGAGGGAGGTTTGAAGGGGGTTTGGGGGCAGGGGAGGCGGGAGGGGAAGCCGGAAAAGGGGGGAGGGATGGTCGTGGGGGATACAAAAAGAGAAAAGTTCATTCAAACTATTTCGGGAAAATGATCGCCACCCGCTTGGTGTCAACGTGATTATTCGTTTGAAGACGCGGCAACCTGTGTGCTCCATGTTGCGCATGCCATAGAAGCTATCTGCCTCTCTCAACTTGTGTGAACTGAACAATGGGAAGCGAAACGATCGAACATGGCTCGATGAAATGAACATTGCTTTCACCACAGCGACAAACAGCGCCGAACATTCTCGCCGCAAACATTTGGCCGCCGCAATCCGTATCATGATAGGTGCTGGAAACCCAACGTTTTCCTGCCGAGGAAAACGTAAGGAGAAAACAGGGTTATGGGTGACGGTGATCATTTACGGGGATTTCCCTGGTAAAAGTTGGAGAAAATGATGCAACAAGTGGGGCCTATCACAGAGAGCTGTAAGATAGATTATTTTTTTAAACATTTTCTCATCAAGTCTTGTCTGACTTCTCTGGGAACAGATGCACCAGATGCTCATGGAGTATGTCGCTGCCCTCAGAACTCGAGAACCACATTTGCTGTCGCCATGGTAACCGCCGTTGTCGTCAAAGAAACCAGGGCTGCGATGTTGAGGATTGAAAACAACAGATTATCAAGCATTTTGCCCAGCGCCAATGAGCAGCAGAAGAAGAGAGAAAAGAAAAGTCAAACAACCCAATACCAAATCTTTTTTTTTTTTTTTTTTTTTTACATGAAACAGGAAAAATAAGATAATGTTCAAACTGCAAAATATGGCCATGGGCGTTTGGTATTTTTCGCAACAAAAATAAATAAACCATTGATTTTTGCCGATTACTGTTTGTCAATCAACTAATCAATGAATGGACCAGTAATCGTAAACAAATAATCAACATTACTCTACAATGACAAGGCAGCTTCACCTTCCATCTTAAATGATTAAAGCTCAGCATTGGTTCTATGATAAGTCAGTGTCGTATAACAATACGTACATTTTTGCGTTACCATTTACTATTATTCCTTACTAATAGGAACCCTTTTGTTTTAAATCAATATTCAGTCTGTAAGCACACTTTTTTGTTATTTGTGCGACGGGAACAAACGGTTCCCAACAGAATTGCAATTAAGTTGTTTGGTGACGAACCGACTAATCTCTGCTTGTGACTGTGCATCGACTACGTGACATTAGCGCGTTTTCCCGGCGCATGTAAGTGTGCTCGATCGTGTGCTGTACTTCTGCCAAAAGCAGCAGGTGCGTTTCTCCTCACCAAGAAAGGCGGAGGGGGAGACGGTGCCGTTGCTACGGGAGACCATGACACTGATCCCTGTCTCAATGAACGGCACCGAGAAGTCGATGACCTCCGACCTCTCCTCATTGATGGTGAGCGAACCCACTGCCATGTGGGCATTCTTCAACACCACCTACGGGGCAAACGCAGATAGCCAGAGACGGAGAGGAAGTCAACTGACAGGGTCGGCGGGCAAACAGTGTCAAATGCATGACAGCATGTGGATGGTGTGTTGGTGAACGTCCTTCTGAGCTGATGGGTTTGATCAAGCTGTGCTTGACAGGAGATTTTTTTTGGCAGAACGGAAAGGGCAGAAAAAGTCAGTGGGGTCAGTGGTCGAGTCCCCATGGCCCCAGCTTTCCACTGAGGCTGTTCAGGTATATTAAGCCCTACGTTTCAGGGAGCCTGAGGGCAGGTATAAAAATGGAGCACAAAAGACTTTGTGTTAATAAGGGACAGGAATGCCGGAGCCAGCAGGAATCCTACACACGGTTTTATTCTCTGTTCATCCAACTTCTTCACTGCTCTCGTTTCTCTCTCTCTCTCGCTCTCTCTCATTCTGTTATCTGTTTCTGTTGTCCTGTTTTCCCCATTTCAAATGAAATCATTAGCTCATTAGCATTTAAGGACAGAGACGAATGCATCCATGCGTGCATGCATGCACTGCACAGTGGCCCGGCCGCGTCTCTGTGCAAATATATGCCTCAGGATTTTTGGGAAAACTAAATCTATAGTATGTAGGCTACAGGCCTTGTGTTTTTTTTTTATAATGTATATTAACCTGCACTTCGTCACTCATTTATGTTCTCAAGGTAGTCATAAAGTTATTTGTTCTCTGCCATAATCAATTAAGCTGGACATCACATCGATTCTGTAAAGCCTGCCTCGTACTAACGTGTGATGTGTGCAGAAGAGAAGTGGCTTTTTCCCTGAGGCTGCTTTCTCTCTCTCTCTCTCTCTCTCTCTCTCTCTCTCTCTCTCTCTCTCTCTCTCTCTCTCTCTCTCTCTCTCTCTCTCTCTCTCTCCTGCAATAGCTCTCTGTTTCTCACTGTGTCCTTTTTTTTGCTTCTCCATCTCTAATTAGGAGCATCATCGTCTTACTCCTGAGGTTTTGAGGCACTGATCACAGCTCCCCCCCAGGCCAGGTTGTGGGGAGCAAGAGCTGGATGGCATGACAGAGGCAGCGAGAAACGAAACGGAAACATTCAGACGGTATGGGGAAAATGAATTCCTACTGGCACCAAAAACCCTTTTCCCTATATTTATTCTGCGCATTGTATGCATATTCTAAAGAGATGCTAATTAAAAACAGTTTAACGGTGAAACTGGGGGAAAATAGCAGCGGCGAAAGAGATAAGGGTAGAAAAAGATCATGAAAAAACAACAAACACACTTATGCTGCATACATAAATAAAAACTAAACACATGAATAAAACTGAGAAATATGAATTATTTGTATTCTTAAGTCAATAACAAAAAAAGACGTGGTTGATTTATGACCAAAGAAGCGCTGTTATTGTGAGCAACTGACCAGCAATAGGAAATTCACTTGTTCTTGCGCTCCATAACTTGGCTTTTTAAACTCGTGCAGGTTCTGCCTGACAGCTATTTTCCGAGAAAGGGCCTTATCCCCAAAAAGGTGCAATACACGGAACATTTGTGTTTATGTGCGAATGGAGGCGATATCCTCACCTCCCCAACCATGCCGTTCCACGTCCCATTGACCTTCTTGCCGTGTTTGCCGTTGGTGACCAGGTACAGGTCGTAGGTGAACTTCACCGCTTTGGCGATTTTCTTCAGGATGTCTATGCAGAAACCCTTGCAGCAGCGCTTGATGTAAATCCCCGAATCACCTGTCGAGTTGCTGGTCGGTGGGAAGGGGAAGAAAAAGGGGTCAGAGGGAGTTAAGATGGGGAGGGGGGGGGGGGGGGTTGAGAACAAACCGTTACAGCGATCTCAGATTAACATTTATGCGGCTTCAGGTACACACATAGACCAGCAGATTCCAAAGATGGGATGGAGAGAAATCAAATCCTAAACAGGACAAAGATACTGCGAACATTCACGTGCCATGAAATGGGAGTATAAAGGTCTCATGCCAAGCAATAACTCCCCCAGGCTGTTTCACTGATTAGCACGTATTAAAAAACACAAGACACCGCCTGATCAGGGAAACCCCCCCCCCCTATGAGATAATAACAGCTGATTGACACACAGTTAATCAACAGATAAGTGGATATGCTGCTGTTCTGTGACACTGGCCAAATCAAGATCATTCTCAAGGTCATTTTCAGCCCTAGGTTATCCGATGAACATGTTTCCCAATGCATGCTCCACTTTCCACACAACAATCTGATAAAATGGAAAGTATAGTAAAGTGAGCCCTACATGCTGGCCCGTTCACGATATCCATACGCAAAGAGAGAATTTTTTTGTTTTGGGCCAATAGTGGCGCAAGCGATAAAGTCGCACATCCACATTTCGATGAGAGCAATTCTATTCTAGCACAGGTAAACTGAACAACATATTGCCCCAATTCAACATTAAGAATAACAGACATCAAGTGGCAAATGTGTGAGCTGTCTTGGCTCGCGCCAGATACAGGCGCGTACATGCGATGGGTAACAACACAATGGCACCTTTGGCAAGATGTCAGGAGGACGGTTGCCAGTGCCAGAGCAAAGGACAAAGGTGTGTGTGTCAGTACGTTTTGCATTCACATGTTCAAGTTGTGTGTCGTAGACAATTGTGGGATTATGAATTCGCCCCCTGCCAAGTGAACAACCTTTGTGATTACCGAGATAAAATGCACCAAATAACATGGGACAATGTGAACACAGGGGTTTATCTATCTGGCACCAGGGCTGTGTCCAGATAATACTCTTTTTTGTCCAAACAAAGACACATTTACACAGCTCGAGCATCTGGCTCGTGGAGCACTTTTGGCTGGAAAATCCGGTATATCGTCCGCGTTATATTGACGGCTTTTCCCCAACATGCTTTGTGTAAGGGCGTATTTGACAGGGGGGAGACCGACAGACAGACTGACAAAAAAAAAGAGGGGGGTAAAAAAAAAAAGGACAGTGTGAAAGATTGGTCAATAAAAAGACACTGATCCAGAATAGAACTATGGTCAAGGTCAGGGTGAAGAGAGAGGGGAGAGGGGGAACAGTGACAGAAACATTAATAATCTACAGCTATTTTAACCTCCAGTGTGGTAACAATTATAATGATGTAGAAATAGTAAAAACAAGACAAAACAAGAAACCTAAAAAAAAAAATCAAGAAAATGTACAATAACACAATGTATTACAAATAACGCAATGCCCATTTCTGTACGTTTCATCAATATAGATAATGTCACCCCTTTTAGGTTCAACCTCACAGGTACGACCATTTTTGAGTTTCGTAAAAAAAGCTTCCTGTGTTTACAAAAGTATAAAAGATTCCGCATGTATTTTTGGATAATTAAATGGGCGCGTACCGATATCGAGGATTTGACCCCTGTCAGTTCCGCACAGGTCCACAAATGCATGCTGCCCTCATGTGCGAGGGGAAAACGTAGACATCTGTGCTTCTGATGAATCCATGTGTAATATGAGCCCATTTTTCTAAATAGACACATTTGCTCATCACCCCCTCATTTAGATCACATGCATACGTATATTATATAGTGTCGCCTGTTCATATAAAAATGGGGTTTCAGTGAGCTGGATGGTGGATTTTTTTTCTCATGCTGGAAAACAGCCAAACAGCCATGTGCAGATTGTGGGTGTTGGGTAAAATATGAACTGGTGGCCCCGTTGTGATGTGTGCGTCTGTGACTTTTACATCCTCACCTGAGTTTGAGCTGTTTGCGGCATGGCACAGTGTTCCTCATGCAGGTGCCGCTGAGCGGGTCAACGTCCTCCACGATGACAAATGGCGCCTCCTCCAGAGTCACGATGGACAGGTGGTCCTCCCGCTCCTCCGCTCCGGTGTACAGCTCAAATCGAGGCCACACATGGTACCTCATCGTCAGGGAGCCTCTCTCCCACTTGCCAACCTGCGTGAGCGAGTGGGAGGAGGGCTGTGAGATATACTGCAGCGGGTATACTTCAGGTGACGGGGACGCATTCCCAATGAAATGGCGACAGAATCATCGCGGAGGGCAAAACATGATAAAGAACGAGGATAGAGAACGGAGGGATAGAGAGAGACAAGGAATTGGCCCCAGGGATGGGACGAAAAGAGGAAGAGAGCGAGAGGACAAGAGAAGATATTCACCCTGTCCCACTGTCTGTCCTTGTCTAGAAGAATGATGACCAGTTTGGGGAACATCTGGTGGCCCTCTTCGCTAAATGACAGGTTGCGGCCTTCGAATGTAACATTCATGAGGTACCTGCGAATTAGAACGTACAAGTTGGCGTTTATCAACACATCTCAGCATAGAGTCAGCCCATTTTCAGTTATTCATTGACATGAGCCCCCTTTTTGTAAGTTCAGTCTGGAAAAGGACCCATTTTCACATTGCAGTATCACCCTCACTGCATCTCACTCCCCTCTCACGTGCACGCGTGCCCCACTCCGAGTTGTAGCAAAGCATCACGCCGGCTGGTTAGTCGGAACATGCTGCTGCTGTCTTTTCAAATATGGATTCTCTTTCTTCCTCTCATGCTGCAGCTACGTGCGCCCTCCACCTCCCCTTCACCACCGATTCCTCGCGCTCCCACCAGATTTTCCATACTCCATCAGCCTCAGCAACAGGACTCCACGGCATAGCAGGTCCGCCGTGTTGTAATGTGTTTTTTTTTTTTTTTGTATGTTTCGGGTCTGAGAATGATGTGTGGAAATGCTATATGCGCTATAGTATCCGACACCCTCAGGTTTTTAACTTTTCATTCGCTTTGTCGACTTTTGATTGCTCTCTGAGTTCTAGTATTGGGTGGATTTTATTTTGCGTCTGATTAACCTTGGATTCAAAAAATATATTTTGCAGTATCCCATGTCAATTTCCTTAGACAGGTCACATTCTCTTTTAAATACGGCTGTGGCTGGTAAATAAACTCTAATGATAATAATGACGGGAAAAGAGAAGAAAGGTGAATGGGTGTGCGAGGACTGGAGAGTGTAACATTCCCTCTGGGAATGCACAACAGTATATACAGTTTATGTGGCCGTGGTAGATTAAGAGGAATAGTCTCTCTCTCTTTCTCTCTCTGCCGCCTCCTTCCCTCACTTTCTCTTTTTTCCCGACCTGTGGGTTGCCATCACCATGGAGATGCTCTGTGTCTTAAACAATCCGCCAGAGAAATACATTTCTAGTCTGAACGCAAGGAGCGAGGGGGCGCCTGTGTGTTTGTGTTGGGCTTTTTTTTTTTTTTAAGTGGTGCCGAGCCCATTTTACCCGGCGTCATCTCCAATCAAGTCACAGTGTGAAAATACGTCTATTCGCCAGGGAACGAAAAAAGAAAACAACAACAAAAAAAAAAAATGCAGACAACTGATGAGCAAATGGTCTGAAACTTATCCAAGATTGTAATACAAGTATTTCCGACAGGAACACAGAGTGCCTCTATCTGCAATGTCTTCAAACATATTTATATCCCACCTCACACACAAACAAACACACACACAAACACAAACGCACACACACACACAGTAAGTAGGCTGCATGCATGGAGTAAGTCAATAACATGACTCAAGCCTCCCTGAAATGCCCATTGCCGAATACTGGCTGGTTAGCCCACTGTAATGCGCATGCAACATGGGATTAGCCTCATAAACCTAATCTCAGTTTCAATAGGGGAACCAAAGAGTTCAAGGCGGTGTGGGCGGAGGTTCGGGAGGCCCGGCGTGCACACAATAAAAATGTCTTCTCTATTGACTCATTTATCGCTGTTGGCATCGCTTTGACAACACGCACACACAAACGTCGAGGCCGACTCCTGTGAGGCCCAGAGTCCCTTTGAGCCGCAGCCTTTAATACATAAGGCCACGGGAGTTCCATGTAATCTGGGCCCAGGAGGACCCCTGTTGAGCAGGAGACGTCAAGACGGCCACCTGTGGAGTCCGGACAGGGAGCCCTGTATCACAGAGAGCCCGCTCTCGTTTCAGATGTGAACCGGCACTCAACAGGCAAGGACGCTGACCTTCGACAACCTCACATTCGCTTGTTGCAGTGGCACTCTTGACACATCTTTCCGCATGGGTCGCCGTCTTGTCGAGGGCAAGAAAGCGGGATGAAGCCGTTTCTCACATGAGGCACACAAAACCCCACGACAAAAGAACGATGAAAAACATGAAGGTAATTCAGCACCCGGAGAGATAAGCTTTCTGACATTTCTTATGAGCAGTCCATGTCCACTGGAGGCAAGTTGCCCAGGCGTAATTTAACACAATAGAGAAATTATAATTACCGTACTCCTCTCCTGATGGTCTGATATCACATTCAAGGGTCTAGAACCACGCGCTTTGGCGGTCTCACGCATTATGTCAAAGGACAAACTCTTTCTATTAACGGTAATATAAGACCGATTGTCCCAACTCCACACACTATTCACACACAAACACAAAACACACCCACACAAAACACACACACCAGTCAAACTCCTGAGTGTTTGAAAACACTTGATGGTCCAGAAAAATGCAATGAATGGTAAGATGTATCCTAAAATCGGTTGGCTTTAGAGAAAATGTTGACACAGCTTGAATGCATTTTTGTAAAGGCTTAAATCTGAGGAAAAAAAACATGAAAGAACATCTTAAGTCCATATGGTTAGAAAAGCACAGCTGCAGGGTGCATTAAATCAACCCCAAAACACTTTGTTCAACAATAAAAGCAGCTATGTAGAAAACAATATCAAGCCAAATTAGGGGTATGTTGACTTTTTGTTATGTTATTTCCTCTGTGCTAAAATAAAGAATGCAACGTCAATTCTAAGGAAATGTTTGGCATCAATCTCCCCGAATCAAAGTGCAAAGACTTTTTTTTTTGCAATTAAGTTTCATAATCAAAGAGGCAGAGGATACAGAAGATGATTTGTCCAATGACAGCATCCTCAACAGAATCAATTTACACTCCACCGTTTTTTGAAAACTGGACATTGGGGTCATTAAAAAGGGAATTTATATGTCTAGAAACAATCGGGACAACATATATGGCGGCACACTGTAACAGATGTGCACCAGTGTTCAGTGGAACCCCCCCCCAAAAATCCAATCATATGAAATATTGATTGCTTATCTCGATGGCATTTAAATGATCTCTCCCGGAATGAGTTATAAATAAGGAGAAAACAAAGTGGAGAGAGTCAAATGAGAAACGATAGAATTCAAGCTCAGTGTAAGTAATCCTGTCCAATTCATTCTCCCAATGGTGGAGAGCCATCATTGCTCTCCTAGTCAACATTTCGAATCGAGTGAGCCTTTCGGTGACACTCAGGGGGAAAAGAAATAAGACCTAAGGGGTGAAAGGCTGAGAATAAAGTAGAAAGAGGTGGAAAGAGAAGAGAAGCAAGCAGAAAAGAAAGAAATTATATAAAAAAAACAAAAAGAGGGACAAAATAGGCAGGTGATAATGTACGTTGACACTTTGACCCGGTTCCATGGCGTCTATTTTCTAGAGGCCCAAAGGCGGAATGACAAGGTCAGCGAACCTTCCAACCACCGGGCAGCCGCCACTCACTGTGCCCATTAGGAAATGCAATAATACACCTCTCCGGCTGCAAGGAAAAAATAAATAAAAAAAATAAAACTTTAAAGGTGAGATAGGACGGGAGCAGTGTGCCTGAGAGTCAGCACAAGTGTCGGATGGCATGCAGAAAAAGGCTGTCCAGTGAGCTCTGCTGAGAGGTCCGCAGCCAGCCCACAGACATGGAGACAAACGTCTCGTCCGATCTAGTAAAAGAGAACTCACTAGAAAATATTAATCATCTCTTAGGTCAGATCTACAGGCGCTGCAGCTGTGCGCGTGCCAGTACCAGGATTTGACACACACACACACACACACACAAGCGCGCGCGTGGCGCACGCACACACCGTTTAACATATCACAGAAAAACATCCCTCTCCCCGCAACATCCACACAAATAAGCCCCTTAGCGCTTCATCCAAAACCACTTGGAAGACATTTTCTCATTATCCCAGAGTTCCTGTCCTCTCTGTAAGGCGAGAAACAATGGATTGCCTCTGGAGCTCTTGGAATATGTGTGCGAATGTGTGTGTGTGTGTGTGTGTGTGTCTGTGTGTTTGCTTATTTGTGTTGAAGCATATATGCGCTTGTAGTGTATGTACGTATTCATTTGTGAGTGAATGCGTGTGCGCGCGCGCACGCGTGCCCCATAAGGTCAAGTAGCCCCTAAACAAAAACGGAGAGCGTGACTCAATGGGGCCTCCTCTCCACCGTCCATCAGCCGTGACAGGACGGCATGCTAATCGAGCATGCATGCAGCCCACTGTGGCCTGCAGCTATACAGGACCACGCGGAGACATATGGCCTGTGTTATTGGTTCTGTCTCCAGGGATGGAGGGGGGTGGGGGAGGTGGAATTATGTGCGGTGTGTGTCGGGATGCTTCTAGCCTCTGGGGTCACCACCGAGATCCAGCAGCGATCCAAAATCTCCGCAACTGCTCGGTGCGATGGAGAGAAATGGAATGGTTTTTAGGAGAACACACATTCACATCACCCCGCTATCAACGCAAGCGCCAAAATAGCGTCCCAGGTGTGTGCGTGAAGGATGATTGAGAGCTAACCCCGTGTCTCGTAGCGTCCTTTGGGGACCGAAATATTCATGGCTGCCGTGCTGTTGTTATCTCGGCCCTCTCTGTGGCGGTAGCCTAGGCGGCGCGCATAAGCGCCCCCCCTGATGTTGAAAGCAAAAAGTCGGGTAAAGACGGGACCAAATTTACCCTAACATATCAACATTAACCCCGAGATTAAAGCAGCTGTGAGCGGGATGCGAAATATCCGTTGACTTGTCCCCATTGCTCAAATCAAAATAGAACAGAGCGGAGAAAAATTACAAACAAAAAAAGTGCGATGTTAAGGGGGAAAAGTGGGATGAAAGGCAGGCGTGTCACTTTGTAAGGTTCAAATACTGTATATACACACACTGTATATTCTAAGGTGAAAGCCTGAGTAATTAAAAGTTGTTATAGTATAAAACCCTAAAGAGCAAAACAGCACACAAATGTGCTTCTGTGTGCTGGCCTTTTTTTCATTATTTCCAGTCGTCCCCCATAGCAATTCAATTAGCTGTGGAATCTTTGATCAGTGTGAACAGTAAACGCATACCCAATGAAGTTAAAGGGGGATTAATTATTGAATAACATTGCACTCCTGCTTGTGCTGGAAAATGCCAACAAGCAAAATAAGGAGGTTTAAGGGGAAAAGAAAAAGAAGTTTTGTTTATTTAAAATTCTTTTTTTGAAAGATGGCTGTGGGATCAACTCCACTTAACACCATATTATAACATGACGTTATAGGTCCGACAGTGAACGCCTGTGTTCATCTTACGTATTTCATTTGTATTGCCTGGTTAAACAAATGTCTGGTTCTCCTCTGGGAGGTTGTCTACGTGGTTTATGCTCGTGCGTAACAGTGCCTCAGCAACCCCTCATCAAGCTCAATTTTTATTTTTTATATGTTATTTTACACTTCCTCTACTTTTGTTGAACCCAATTTATTCTGTGGTGAACAATGCTTTACTGGCATGTTTAAACAGAGAAGACTTTCTCCCCTGGACCTGGGTTCCTACCCAGAATAATATCGTATCCAAATCGCAGATGGTAACAGTGCTGATGGGAAACAATCAGGGCTTGAAAGGTTACGGAAAATCAAATGCAGTAGAGAATATTATCAGTGGCAGACTGTTCACTTTAACCCCAGATAATTACTGAAACATCTGGGTATTTTCTCATGTACAGCCACCTACTGTGAATTTGATGACAGAAATGTGCATTTTATTAATCAGTCGTAGTAAGGGTGTCGGTTTTTAGTAATTGAGTCTTTTTTTTTATTTAGGAAAAGACCAGCTCACTGCGCCATGTATCCTCCACTCACCCTTCCCTATCCTCTCAACTGAGAGTATTCCTAGGAGGTTATAATGGGCATTTTGTCCGTCAAACATTGATATTTAGAAGAAAGAAAAGCCATTTGTCACAGGCAGGAATTGGAATCACCACCAATCAATGATGAGCGCCGTTTGTGTTGTGCACTGTAATTGCTTATGCGATGGCACTCAAGTTTGAGTACTACAGGAGTGGCCGACGAGGAGTATCGTTCTGTTGTCTTCTCAAATGATAATTGTTACATAAGATCCAACGCCCAACCACGTGGGAAATCTAGTGTAAAGGACATAGGACAGAACTCGTAGACAAAGTGCCAGTGTAAGTCATAGAGGAGGGGCAGATGAGGACACTCTCTCCTGGGATACCTTCATTATGCTGCACTGGGTTAGTTACATAGAAAGGGACAGAGTATGAAAAAATAAGTGAAAGGGAAATGATTTACCCTATGTGCTGTAAGCTGCCTTTGTCTCTCAAAGGTCATGCGGTTTAGTTTATTATTTAGAAGAAAGAAAAGCCATTTGTCACAGGCAGGAATTGGAATCACCACCAATCAATGATGAGCGCCGTTTGTGTTGTGCACTGTAATTGCTTATGCGATGGCACTCAAGTTTGAGTACTACAGGACTGGCCGACGAGGAGTATCGTTCTGTTGTCTTCTCAAATGATAATTGTTATATAAGATCCAACGCCCAACCACGTGGGAAATCTAGTGTAAAGGACATAGGACAGAACTCGTAGACAAAGTGCCAGTGTAAGTCATAGAGGAGGGGCAGATGAGGACACTCTCTCCTGGGATACCTTCATTATGCTGCACTGGGTTAGTTACATAGAAAGGGACAGAGTATGAAAAAATAAGTGAAAGGGAGATGATTTACCCTATGTGCTGTAAGCTGCCTTTGTCTCTCAAAGGTCATGCGGTTTAGTTTATTCCTCATATTTTTTTGGCTGGAAAAGAGAAACCACCCTCCAAACTCTTCAAGACCACATTTTCTACAGTGCCGTGCACAACCGTTGTTTTTTTTTTCCCAGTCACAGTCAATGACTTAGTTTTTAACACACTGCATGTGTATTTGTCTCTTCCAGCCACTCTGCCTTGCTTTTTCTATGACCCCCCCCCATCCCCCAGCATTGACTTACTTCAGTATTTCCTTCGAGTGGCCAGTGTTGGAGCTCTTTTTGTCCGGGGTTCCAAGGCAGCTTGACTTCAGCAGAGTGTGTGGGCCCCGGTCCAGCATCATGGTCGAGGTCGCCGTGGCAATAACCGCCACTGCATCGCGTACCCTGGCCTCAATGTTGTAGTCCCATTCGTCATAAGACACTGAAATAAGCCCTGGGAAATAGAGAGATGGATAGTGGACCGAAAAAGGAATATATGGAAATTGGGGGAGAAAATATGTAGAATAAGTATCACCACAATGCGACATGTCAAGTTACAGTTAATATTCGTATCTGTCCAGACTCACATAAAATATGTAATTAAAACTGTGAAGGAATGAACTTAAAGGCAAAACATGTATCTTATTTTAATTAGTGTATGAACGCTTACTTTTGTCTCCTCCAACAAACATTTTTGAGAGGTTATAGTGATCTTAAGCTCTAAAGCCGGGATACCACCTTGACTTGAAAGGGCTGGGCGGACAAATGGCCAACCCGAAAATATAATGCCTCCGGCCCCTGCTGTCGCCAGTGCAGAGGCATAAATATGAAATGTAGGGACAGAGACATAAACGGAGCATACAAATAGCAAAGCAGAGTGCAATGAAAAAATTGCCAAAGGGATAAAAGATGCACAAAAATAAAAGCATTGGAGGGGGCTGAAAGTGGCAAAACAAAAACAAAAAAAGACAAAAGTGCAATCAATATTTGAATCTATTCTAAGACAAAATAAGGCCGTAAACTTTGTTATTCATTCAACAACAAAAAAATACTCAAACAGGTTGAAAACGCATATAAAAATAGCCGAATATGAGCATTTGTCCTCCTCAGCATATTGTGTTATGTTTTCACATGCATGTCAAAATGGAATGCATGAGCAAATGAAATAAAAGTAAAAGTACTCTAAGCACTTTAAACTACAGTCATTTCCACAGGCTTTTAAACAAAATCAATGGGAATGTTGTCGGTGATAAGTAGCTATAGTAAGTAAAGTAGAATTTGCATTTATTTCAATGGTATCTATTCTGTGTTATTGTATTTAGAGTGAACGTAAAATAACCAGAAAGGAGAAAATTCCCTTTCCAAATAATTGCAATTTTACCTGAGGCTAACAGGGGCTAGGGGAAGTCTTTCACTAACTGGCACATCACACTGCAAATGCACTTGGAGGACATTTGCATATATGCAAACAAGCCCATCTGTCACTTGTGCCCACTTTTCACTACAATGTGAACTCACAACAGAACAAGCCAATATACTGCACGTATCATTCCGGGGCTTAATAAGGCGTTCCTATCCTGGTTCCTCTTTGGGTTTGACTTCAGTTCCCACATACTCTGACCAAAGGACGGGAACAGTAATTGGAGATGGGACCAAAAAAAGCTACACCTTTTTAAATCCATCTAGTGTCTTGTGCCGCAAGATCAGACCAGCAAAGACGTCGTGTTTTTTTTTTTTATATGCAGTATGCGGGCAGTGAGGTCTACTAAGGTTTTAAAAGGTCAAAGGAAATGATCTCCTGGCAATTTGATCATGTATATCCCCAGGAAAAAAAAAAACAGGCTACCAGTTAGAATATGAAGCAGAATATATTTTAAATATAACAAGCTAGTCCTAGTAGTTAAAATACGATAGTACCACTTGAGAAGGAGGGCAGTCTCAGTTGTTGTATGCATTCTAAATAAAATATCATGAATAATACATGTGACAGTGGTGAGATAGTAAAAAAAAAAAAAAAAATGACATGCGGAACAGCATATAATTATGTGTTGTTTTTCAGACATTATTTGAATATAGGATATAATATGACATCATATATTCAAAGCCTGAATTGTTAATATCACCGCCTACACTGGCGGTTTTAATGCTGATATTTACATTAAAACATCAACTAGCCTGTAGTGAAGGCCACTCTTTATATTGCTCCTACATTTGGCTCAAAGGAGAGACAGCTTAAAAAAAGAAAGAAAGAATGACAAATCTAAAGGGTTTACCATCCGACTCCTGGGCCAACTGAACTCAGAGCCACGTTTCCATAGAAACAGTCCCCGTCATCTTTTCCCTGCTGCCACTTCTTAACACCCATTGCTCAACAGAGGTGGGGGGGGGGCACCACATATGTCATTATTATCCCCATTCACACCTGGCATTGCCATCCATCACGGAAGAGCTGATCATAAGTGGACAGTTAATCATTGGCACCTGAGTGACTGGAAGACACCTCAACCTCGTTAATGACTGGCGATCGCATATGACGCGTCATCAAATTTCCCAAAGACCAAATGCATTGTGGTTCTCGATGGCCAGTTCAACGATGACGGATGGACCATTGTCAGTGTGATCAGATGTCAAATGTGTCCTCTGCACGTTCTGGTGGCTTCATACCTGTACTTAGAGCTGTCCATCTGTTGCTGGATTCTTTTTTCGATTTTTTTTTGCTGCACTCGAGAAGCACTGACTCGTTGGAAGCAGCGGGGACATTTTCGGTGATTCGCTTTTGTCGAAAGAAACTGCCCGGGTACATTACCAAGCTGTTCACACACGCGGAGTCAAAAAGCTGGGACAGTGAACGCTGCGATTAACTGCGCATTAAACCAGGCTTTGCCGCCATGTGTCCTCCACTGAGCTCGTCATATAAAAAAAGTGAGCATCACTGCGAGGTAAATTGAGAAAGGATCCACTTTGTGCAAAATAACCTGTGACACCGTCTGAGCGACAGGCAGACGAGAGCGGAACACAATCACTTCAGGTTTTAAGACAGGAGACTTTTTGTCTGCCGAATCTTTCCTGGTGAATTATTTAAGAAGCCATGCGTGAACGGAGCTGAGCATTCAACACAGATGCTCGGTCAGCCTTATTTTTTAATTTTTTAAAGCCTAATCATGGCCAATTATGTGTACTTTAGATAGTCATGGACTAGACGGCTTTGAGCAACTGTATGAATTTAGATGTCCGTCTGAGGTCTGATTTTTGTGAGCGTTTTGTTCAAACTGGTCCTTGGCGCCTGTTTTTTTTTTTTTTTTTACCTGTTGGAAAGACGGAAGGAACGTGGTCCGCATCTCCGGCCACCAGCGAGGGCACGATCCAGGTGAAGCCGTAGCCGGTGAGGCCTACGGAGTGGGCCACCTCGAAGATGGTGCTGGCTTCCTCCTTGGTGCAGTAGAGGAGAATGACGGGACTCTGCAATTTCTTCAGCTGGTTCTGGATCTTAGAATCTCCGTCGTCCACAGACATGTCCAGCAGGAGGACCTCCTCCAGCTCCCAGCCCACGAAGCTGTTATCGATGGTGCTGCGAACCTAGATGAGAGAAGGGAGATGTGATTTAAAAAAACAAAAAAAAGCAGGCTGCATAAAATTCACTGTCGCTGTTCAGGAGAGACACTGACTGAGATGTTTCCTCCTCCAGCTCCCAGATTGCAAAACTGTTCTGTCTTTACATGTCTCCTGGGAGTGGGAAGCAGTGGTTTTTCTTTCTTGTAAATGTAGCAAGAGCAAGCTTAGGTAATCTCTCCTCCAATATCTTGAGGCCACGTCTTCACACATAGAATGTGGTGATATGTTTAACTTAGAAATAAATATGCAGAAAAATGAAGTAACGGTTACTGTACACATGCACATTTGGATGGTATTTGCCGAAGGGAGGACAGTATTCATAATTCACCCAGGATTCAAGTGGTTTGCATTAAAAATGTTTGATATCTGTCTATTCTGACTATCGAGCAAAGCACCAAACAGGAGGGCAGGTACTACCAATTCAGCTTCCACATTCACAACCTCTATTTAGATGATTTTATTTCATTTTGTTCCCCCTATAAACCTTGTTTTTAAATTAGACTACAAAGTGATTATCGGTGGGGTTTTTCTTTTTTCATTTTCAGTGTGTTTCCGATGTTCACAATCTCAAACTGGCCCCAGAGATAAGGTTGGTTCAAAATGGCATGCTCTTTCCTAAGAAACCAATCAAAGATTGACCTTTTTACTCACTTCTACCAGGCGCTGCCTAAACTCATCATCTAAAGGCTTGGAACAAAAGCTTAAAACCAAACAATCATGTTTTCTGGAAAACCTGATTTTGTCACGGTCATTTCTTCAAATGAACATAGCCCTCTCTAAATAAACTGCAACATGACTCAAATGTTATCCAATGATAAGAAAAACAATGCGAGAACAACAGGACACGTCAGTCCTCCTGGAACCAAAAGACCAAAGTTATATCATCCAATGTTACTGGAACCCAGAGCGAAAGTGAATCTCTCATTTAAATCCAGGATTGTAAAAGTTGGCATATACACATACGGTACGAATATAACATTTAAGTTTTGCGTTTTTTTGTTTTTTTTGCTTATTTACCTTGTTGACAAAGTCCTGGTAGCCGGGGTAGTACGAGGTGACGATGGAGAATATGTACCAGTCATACTCCTCCATTATGTTCAGCATGACAGAGGCCTGCTGCTCAATGGAAGGTCCAAACTGGAAAAACATGGAGTGGTCGTCCTGGAAACCAGAGAGCCAGTCAACAAACAAGGTCATGAGTCATGCAGCATGAGAGAGAAGATAGGGCAAAAATGGTTTATGGAGCATGTCCAGCTTCGGCCAGCCTCGGAGAGAAACATAGAGTCCTGCATTTTCGGTTCATGGCATTGAAAGTGCCAAAAAACGAAAACGGCATAACACGAGACTGTTTTCAAGAACCACTGAACAACGGCATGCAACGTCTACTTGCTGTGAATATTCAGAAGAGGTCAAGGTGATCCCCTTATTTTCGGGGGAAGCCGCAGCAGATATTTCTTGGAACGCATCACAGCGCAGAACAGGTTTAGGCGGTTCAATGGAATTTCACGTGGCGCGCCAAATGCGCAATGAGACATTTCTGTCCAAAATATTCCTCCACAAACAGCCAGCGGGATGAGACAGAGGAGAGAGCATCGCTAAAGCTCCAGGAGATGGACCGGGCAAGGGGCGGGCACCTCAGCCAATGCGAAACTGCCAAGCAACCCATCAGGACCTAGAAGTCGAGATGGATTACTCGCGAATGTCGGGGGCCAGAGGCGACGCGCCATTTGGGCCAGCAATGAGAACAGCATCACGCAAGAGAGCCGTTGGTCCACTGTTTCACTCATTTGACTGAGATGACTGGGGGGTGCCAGATTGCCGGGGGGGGGGGGGGGGGGGTCGGGTTTAAACACGTATGACATTATGAGACCGTTTCATGGGCTACACTGCTCAGGAAGGCCACAAGCCAAACTACGACTATAAAGGAATACAGAAGAAATTCAGGTTGCATCGCGCAATATGTTGCAATATGTCGGCGGAATTGACTTAAAGAAATAAGTATCAATACCATCTCACAGTTTTCACAAAAACGCATGCGAGCGCTATGGATGGAAATGTAGCGCCCAACACCTCCGAGGCTTAATTATTCGAACTGGGTACACCGACTGAATAATTCTGCCCCGGCTACCGCATCTTTGACGACATCTCAGGGAGCGCACGATCGGGTGCCCAGGCACTCTGCCAGGGAACAGCTGGTGTGGCGAGCCGCGAGTGTCCCGACTCCAGCGCCATGCGTTGCGCACAGACCCGAGGCCGATATCGAGCTTCCCCGGTCGCACCTAAAGTTAAGGCGAAGAATGTGCGGCGCCAAAATATTACACTTGCCTTGCAATCGTTCCCCTTTCTTTTTTTTTTTTTTGTTTTTTTTTTTGCTTCCTTCATACAGCACAGTGGCATACCTGCTGCTTTCTCATTAGATATAGATATCTCATTAGATGTACCGATATATGTCACTAGTGTTGAGCTCTAGATTTAAATTAAAGGCACCAGTTGGAATCACTAGCTTGCTCATGTGCGCCCTCTAGAAAAAGCGCACACACACGTGCATGCACCGTTGCAACCTTGAGCTCGGTGTGCAAATATACACATATCGGAACTGCGCGCATCCGCCCGCGTGAGCGATCGGTCATACGTGTTAGTCATGCAGCAGGACTCTGAGCACCGCGCGCTCCTCGAGTGAGGTGCGTTACCTCAACTCGACATCAAAGCCCATCTCCCTCTTCCACTTCGTCTTTTTTTTTTTTTTTTTTTTTTCACCCACAGGGATAGAAATGATGTGTTACCTACTTTTCACGTTAATGAGGCTGTAACATTGCCGTGTCAAGTGATGGTGGAGGGATTGGCGGTGGTGGAAATGCATGTGTGTGTGTGTGTGTGTGTGCGACCAGAAAAAAGCTGCACTCGCGCCAGGAAGTATGACAGCACGTATGACAGATTTCGCTTCCAACCCCCTCCCCCGTCTTCCATCAGAATCCAGCGTCGACGCGTTTTAAATGAATCGTAAATATGACATGCAATCTACCTTAATATTATAATTCCATATGTGGATCCGGGCTTACAGTGCTTCCTCGAACCAAACCTGCCTGAATCTGCTCACCACACTGACACATTTTATGGTCGAAAAGAACAAGGCCGGTGATATTCACAATTGGTCATACTCCGCCGGCAAATCCTCCGAAAAGACAAGGACTAATGAACAAAGATAAATTATAATCAAAAATTCCATTATGAAGCTTAGCCCTGTGCCTCAGACCTAAATTGTTGACGAGTATGTCAGCGCCTCGAGTGACTGTTGTAATATTGCTTCCACACAAACGAAATGACGCACTGTACTCTATTTTGAGCCACTCGAACATACGTGGTCCAACTAGCGTCAGTGTTCATTTAAGCATCAAATCTACATCAATCCAAGGCCGAAATGGAACCCCTGGTAATAGTACGGTAGTTGACAAAGCTGTGAAGGAAAGTGAAATTGCTTATTTATGATTTTCCTGTTTATATCAATGGCAACGTTAACCTTCATGTCCCCCTCAATAAAAAGCCTTGAGTGGCAAAAAAAAAGTGGCTTTTACACTTTCATGTACAATTGAAAAGTTAACTCAATGGATGAACTATAAATAATTAAAAAAAAAAAAACGAAAAAATCCTAATAATTGAAACATTTTATTTGGCATCTGGGCAAAAGTGACAGAGAGGGGGACTCGGGACCTCAGTGTTTCCAAATCCTGGCCGCATCTCCGCTTCAGTGAAAACGTTCGTGCCCTCCAAATGACCCGGACTAATCAACGCACTGTTGCAGTTGAATCACTGTATTTAAGTGTCATTTCTCCATGCTTTAAACCCCATTCCACTTTCCTTTATTGTGGGAGGGCCCGGGCGGCAGGGATCCCAGCCAGACATGTCTCTAAACCGTGGCGAATAAAAATCCAAGTCTGTCCGCTTGCTCAGCTACTTCTAAGGGTAAAAGGGGCAAACAACTATTTTTATGCGGGTGAAGTGACCCACCGTGCCGTCTCGGGCGCATTTTTGTGCATTTCACGTCGTCCTTTATGCAGGTGCCACCTCTTCCCTCCTTCATTACATCACTCTGCCGCTTTGGATCTTGGGCTTTTCATTTCCTCTCGCTTATTTACTCACACAGTACCTACTTCTACGGCCTCCCGCCAAACTCCCTCTCAGCTTTTGCTTTCACTCTCCTGATTGTTTCGTTTTTTTTGTTGATTTTGTTTTTCCCGCACCTGAGCTCGGCGCAGTCTAATCACTTGTGAGACCTAGCCTGCCGTTCGGAGAGAGTGCGAGGGCCCTGCTTACATCCTTCCCTCCTCGGATGATCATCTAATCATCACCTCATTCTACTTTCTCTTTCAGACCACAATCATCCCCCTTTAATCTCACGCTTGGCGTTGGTTATGAGCTTTTTCTCCCTCTCTCTTTCCGGTGACCCCTCCGCCCCTCGAACTTCCTTTTTCCTTCTCCTCTGTTTGTACATCATGCAACGCAGCTCCATTAGTCAACATAACACAAAGGTGTTCATAGCACGGCGGTTATGTGAACTGGCGGGGGTCACGGCGGGGGGGGGGTATCTGTAGCTTTCCTGGCTGCTCGACCTAGGAAAACGTTTTGTCACTTTCAAGCTGTTTTTGTGTCACCTTTCGAGATATAAGTTGCAATTCAGGGTGGGTTTTGTTGCGTCGTCTGTGCCGTCGCACTTGGTTAAACACTGTTGAAACTGAATAGAGGGACCGCAGGTAGAGCATAGAGACATGTGTTTGCTGTACTGTATATTTAATACTTTGACGATGTTTGTACATGTGACGCATAAATGAAGAACTGGAAACTTGTTATATGTGTAACTATGCTTCCAAATATGCTTTCTTCTGCAAAACGATTATGACCATACACGTAAGGCGGCATGTCCAATTTAAAATGCCTCCAGTTACAACCGCTCACAAATCCAACTTTTCTATTTTCAAATTGTTCGTTTTATGGTGAGAAAAGATTAGACACTGAATTTGTGTTTTTTTTTTCTTCCCCCCTCTAACCTGTAACCCTGTAAACGAATGTAGTAGTGCAGGTGATGGTGTATAATTATGTCTGACAGTATGTGGTCCGAGACCCGCTGCTTCCTTATATAATATTTTGGTATGTATTTTCCGTTTGGCAAAAAATATATCAAAAAGCGAACAAAACTTGGAAATAAACATCTATCCTATTCACTATCTGACAAAACGAATTTGATCAGGCCGAGATTTCTTCTAGAGGAATGGCAGGGAAATGTGTTGGGTTGTCAGGGGATGCCTTGTTTATCCCTTGTTAATTTTTACTCTTTATGTTTATTGTGCTTCATGTAAATTCTACAAAGACTTGACATCCTTTGCACTTTGATCAAATAAAAAAAAAAGTGTTCAAAAGAATCTTCCTCGGATGCCCTTCTAAATCCTTTGCTATGGCAGGCAGGACCAATTAATGTCTGACTGTCAGTTTTAGACTTCACTTCCTCACGTCGTTATTTACACATCTGCTCCAGAAGCATTATTTCACAGTTCCTCCCTCCCACCCCTCCCGTCCACCGCAGGCATCTCAACAATAGTATCGAGTGTAGTGTCACCGACTCTCACTGACTGAATGAATGTGCCCCCCCGCCAAAAAGGGCAGTTCCAACTCTGCGCAGAGCTATCCTAGTAACACCGGCCTCCACGCGTCATCCTCCCTGATGTACAGTCATGCTGCCTAACCTGTGAGTGTAACCTCCAGTTAAGACGGTGACTCCGCACTCTCGCCGAACTCACCAGGGACATAAGGAGCAGGTCGACGCGCATACTCACGGCCGTAAATAAAACACCAAGTCTACCTATCCATTTCCACTGGTCGACGCCCACAGTGCCCGTGCCCCTCGCTCTCCGTGTCGCAGACTGAAACGGAACATGTCCCGGGCTGCTGCGTGATTCGCCCGGACACTTCCGCGGGAGCGAAGGCGACGCTGAGCCGGCACGGGAGCTGAGGGGAGTGAGCCTCGAGCAGGGGGGCTGAAAGGATTTGGCAGCTCATCTCCATGTCATGCCAATGCAAGCCCGTCTCCGATTAGATTTGCAGAGGAAGAGCAACAACACCCTGAGAGGGAGAGGACTGGGGGGTGGAGAGACGGAGCAGCAGAGGAACAGCGAGGGAGGGAGCGAGCGAGAGAGAGAGAGAGAGAGAGAGTCCTAGAAGAAAGAGAAAAGTAGAGTGGGAGAATGGGGGTGGCTGTTAGGGCAGAGAGAGATAGAGGAGCACGCACACACACACACACACACACGGACGCAAACACAATGGCAGTGTACACATCGTTCCCTCTAACGCACAGCTTTTTTTTTACTCCTTTCAGGCCCCCCCCCTCCCATCCCCCCCCAGCTTTCAATCTCTCCTCCTCACAGTATGAGCGCTGCGAGGCTGTCAATCGTCCTCTGCTTGAGCCCGATGTGCTTCATCATCATATTTCTAATCAAGCGCACACACACACACAAACACACACACACACAGTGCATTCATTAATCTCATATGCGACCAGTTTAATGATCAATGACCCTGTTTTCATGTGTCTTTCAGGGCGTCAATCAGCTACACTTCATTCTCAACATCCCAAAATGTTCTGATTGAAATCTTTTGTCTATTTCTGTCGAGGAAATGATTGCAGACGTGCCGAAATATGAGTCACCCCCATGGCGAGCATTGGAGTGACGATGGCGCCGCTTTCTCTACGAGACGTTCGTGCGGGTAACAGGCTGCATAAGTAACACGACTATCGTAAACTACAAAAAAAAGGGACTAAAAATGAAATGTATTCAACTGCAATCATTTTGTATTTGTTTAAAAATATATATATATATATATTTGTGATAACAGTCTGATTCTACTGATTGAATGCTTTTGGTAAATTCATTTGAATATTCACTACCATTCACAATTTGCTGATAGGTGCCATGTATAAATGATCAGGCCTTTTTGTCAGTGATTTGTGTTTTGCATCGAACTTGTAATTAGGCTCTTTGTTTGGTATTTGATTAGTGCAGTTGGAATCCTTATGATACATTAAGGTCAACAAAGAGACGCAGCATTTAGGGAAAAGAGATTCTCTAAATGCTGAACGCAATGTATGAACCGGGTTTCATCAAAATCTCCACTGTCTTTCCCCCAGAAATCGATCGAACGTGTTTCGAGGAGGTGACTGAAGGCGGCTCTCTGCACAACCTGAAATGACGACGGTGAACGGGCGTGTCATGTTATTGGACCAAACATTTCTATGCGGCATGTCATTCCCTTCCAAGGTGTTTGGGTATCTTCACAGAAGAATGAGAAGCCACTCGGCTCAAACCCTGCGGGAGAAAACAGCACAATAGTCTAAGCGAACACATCCTGTACCTCTCTGTAGGATTAAAACTGCATATGATGCACGCACACGCACACACACACACACACTACACAGAATCCAAATAAAATGCTTTTGCAGAGAGGTCCACAAAAGCGATACATATCTACAGGAATATGTTGTGTGAGCGTACAAGGGTACGATGAAGCGCAGTAAGAATGGGCAACAGAGTCTCATACAAACGCACACTAACTCAAAAGGCTTCACACGGTGCCGTACACCTCCGGAGGGGGAAAGAGCGAGATTTGAAACTTCTTTCGACCAGTTGACGCGACAAAAATAGCTTTCTCCAGGGTTCTCTGTGCCTGTGCTGAATCTAAACGTGGATGCTGGAAAAATGGGCACAAACTACGCAAACTACGATTTAAAAAGGACGATCCAATACCACTACCGGTGTCCCAGGTCTGTCCTACTCAGCCAATCAAATTATAGTTGAGAAAAATGACCATAAAACATTTTCAGGAGCATTTTTCAAAAGGTATTTCTTTTATTCACAAGGTCATTTTGTCTCACGTACAACTATCTGCCGGACCACGACTCATACTTGGCTTGATGCATCAGATCTCTGTTGAATAGCTGGTAATGGCCACAAACGGCATATTTCTGCCAAACAAAGTCGACTTCCATCAAAGAATGGCATGTTTCGCGCGTGTTTCTCTCTTTTCGAGAGCGAAACAGATAAAGGTATTAATCGGAGAACAAGCGCTTTTGTTTTGCGGAAACATCTGCGAATTCCATACCAACTGAGGAGATGGCAATTAAAACTGGGGAAGTGAAGTGTGTTAGGCCACTGCTGGCATAGGAGCAGAAGCCTCCAGTCATCACGGATCAAATAAAAATTCCCTAATTGTGCCGCGCTGTATTTGAAGGTTTCACCAAATGTAACTCTCAAATGGGTCAATTATTCAATTACCCCCCCCCCCCCCCCATTTATTAATTCCACATTATGGAGGGCAAAAATGCCTGGATACATGCTGGAGCAGGGAAAGGAATACCCATACTGCACTTGTTTTTGCGGAAACATCTGCGAATTCCATACCAACTGAGGAGATGGCAATTAAAACTGGGGAAGTGAAGTGTGTTAGGCCACTGCTGGCATAGGAGCAGAAGCCTCCAGTCATCACGGATCAAATAAAAATTGCCGCACTGTATTTGAAGGTTTCACTTTCTCCAAATGTAACTCTCAAACGGGTCAATTATTCAATTACCCCCCCCCCATTTATTAATTCCACATTACGGAGGGCAAAAATGCCTGGATACATGCTGGAGCAGGGAAAGGAATACCCATACTGCACTTGTGTTGATTCCGAAAGCCGCAAAGTGGACAACACGCAAACATCTCTGCAGGGATTTAGTCCCACACTAACCGCCGCTCACTCCAGAAAACAAGGCCGTTGAAGTATGCGAAGGCATCAAAGAATTTTAATGGCTCATGGTTAATTAATTCTTTTATTTTGTAAGTGATATTTTTCCCGAACCGTAAAACGGGATGAAGCAACGTCCAGCGCCCAACAATCAGGCACCAGAGGGGTTTCTAATAGCTCCTCTCAGAGAGTGCATGATGTCTTCAATTCTGCACCACCAGCTGAAGGTCAAATTACAACGAATTCATCATTTTGTCAGACAAACAAATGCTCCCTCATAACACACACACACACACACACACACACGTACAGGGATGCACTGCCCAGTCAAATCTTTGTCTCTCCCACACCCGCACGCGCGCACACGGGCTCCTCCGAAAGCCCCAGAAGCTTTTTCCACCGATCAATCGCCATCACCAGAGTGCACCACAAGGGAGATGGAATTAATTGTCTGAGTCAATCTCCCACTGTTACATCTGACGCTCCGGCAGCGCTCACATCATGTCAGTCAAGCCCCAAGCCGCGTCCTGGCACGGAGCGACAGAGCTGGCGGCACCCAAGCGCGCATGAAACCAAGTCGGCGACGCAACTGGTGAGTAGCAGACGGGGAAGAGACAACTCGTCGGCGACGATGGGAGGGAGAGAGCGGGGAGGGAGTCCATTGAGCATCACCTTTGGCCTTTCTATTTGATGGGAAGCTCCTTTACGAGGAGTTGATTAAGCCTGTTAGTGTGGTAGAGAATGCAGGTAATGAATCACTGACACATGGGATCCGCGCATGCTGATTTGGCCAAACGCAACCAATCCGTGTGTGCGTGTGCGTGTGCGCGTGCGCGCGCGCGCGCATCAGAGAGACGGGGAGTGACGGCAGTGAGCGACAGATGACAGGACATCAACTCAAGTCGGAGATAAATGCATATTAAAAGGAATATATTCTTGTTCATTAACATAATAGTATCATTGATTGAATGAATCCTATAAATAGAGTAAAGTGTGACTGAAACACGCTGATAGTCCTTTTAGCCTACAACCCCAGCAGCTGCCCTTAGTATTTTATTATACACTCCGGTTGGCTTTTATATGGTCTATATAGGGTACAGGAATATACAAAGAGACCATCTGGTTACAACCATATCAACCCAGCAGCACTCCTTATTGACAAGGCAGACTGACGTTGGCGCCACACCTTCATTTGAACGTAGCCAAATGAGTTTGGGCTCCCGTTCCTCAGTTCATGCCAAACTTGCTTTTCGCTCATCACCTCCGGCTCCGGCTATGACAGGATCGGGAACTCAGCCAATATGGGAACACAGGTATTTCCAATGAAAGTTTCCAATGGTTTCAGTGGCATATCTGCGCTTTACCGAGTATCACGTTCCACCAAGATGCCGTCCTGCTCCAGTTTCTGATCATTGGTGACAGCCCTCATCTGCCCCCCCCCCACCCCCCCCCCGATAGCTGTCATGGCACGCGACGGTCACTCGTCCGTCTCTTTTAACAGATGGACTTTTTAGATTTTTGTATCACTAATTATTTACAGTTCATTTTGCTTTGTCATGAATGGTGAGCTAATTCACTTCCGATAGGAATTTCACATAAAAAAAAAAAAAAAACGACCAGAAATGGGTGGGATTAGGTTTTTCCAGGCCACTTGTCAAAGAGTGTTGGGCTTTGTCGAGGTAAAAAAAAAAAAAAAAGTATTCGGAATAATTAGTGAAGCGTGCATCACTCCTAGGTACAACCATGGCACGAGACACAAGGCAACAGCAAACAGGCTCTGCTCGTAAAATCAAAGCTTACGAAGGCAGGTAGGTTTCTTTCTGAAGCGTTATGACATATGCTCGGAACGAGAGGTTCTGAAAAATAGCTTGTGTTTTTTTTTTTTTGAAGAAGCCCAATAAAGCCCGAACGACCTATGCAGAGGTAAACAGATACAAGCTCGAGATCCCTCAGCTGTGTCGAAGCGCGCACTTCCTCCTCCTTCCTCTCCCTCTCTCCACCTACATCCACGCACCCTGCCTTTTCAATAGCGCTTCCCTCTCCGACAAGCACACGGGGTGAGAGTGCAGGCTCGGAGTCGAGTGCGGCGGGCGACGAGGGACCCGCGGTTCAAAACCTCGCCATGCTGCGCTTTCCAGCGGCACGTCTCCTTAAACACTTGCCCTTTCCCGGAGGCGCCACCCCTCATCCCACCGCGGCTCAGAGACACTCCTCAGCACCTGGGGAAGGGGGGGGGGGGGACGGGACATTTGTACGCTCGTCCCAATCCCTCCATTCTCCGGGCTTTTGCCCCCAATCGGCATTTCTCGGACTGGGCTGCGCTCCTTCTTTCCATCTGTGAAGCTCTCTTTCTCTCCCGCTGGCGTGCATCTCTATCCCTCCTCCATTTATCACGCCGTTGAATCAGAGAGGCGGGATAAGCGTGGCGGCGTGCTTACGCGGACACCGGAGGCACCAGAGAGAGAGCAAAAATCAATCACTTCTCCCCTTTCCCTTTCATCAGCTATCTCGCCCGCCTTCCGTGCCTTTGTAGCCCTCCTTCCCCCCTTCAATCTTCCCCCGCGTTTGGCAGAATCCGCCGCGTCGTCGCTATCTTTTGAACGTCACTGAACATTTCCTCCCAATATCAATATGTAGCCTTTGATTTCAAAAACCAAGTCCCCTCACCCTTCCAAAAAGAAGACACCCTGCCTTAGATATTTCTTTTTTTTGGTTTGTTTTTTTTCTTCTTTCTTTGAGAGCACAGATGCCGGCCCATTCTCCCTCCTCTTCGCCCATTGGTGGAGCACATCTCTCTCAGAAGCGCAGGACTTTTGACTGACAGCAGCTGGCCGGTCAAAAGCGGCGAAGTCAAGGGAAGGGGAAGGACGGCGCAGCAAAAGGAGAAGGAGAGACACATGCAGCAGGGAGGAGTGAGGGCTCGAGAAAGACATTTCTAATTCAAAGAGACACGCAGTGTTTCCGTGGCAACTCGGTTCCCATGGAAACGGTCCTGCTAAAGATGCCATTAGTGTGAAAAAAAAAAAATCTGCTTACGCTCTACTGCAACACGTCGGCTCTTATCCGTTAAGTCCGCATTTACAGTTGCGCATGCGACCGCGAATGCACGCGGGCACATCTGAGGCCAACCGTTATGGCTCAATTACAGGCAACTTGGTGTCGGTCGCTCAATGGCAGGTTTAGCCCTTGAGGGAAAACAGTGAGAAATGGTCTCAACAAATGATGAGACGCCAAGTATGAGCTCTACCTGTAGCTGCAGTGCCGAGGTTTGTTGCAACTTCACGCGTCAAATCATTTCTTAACAGATTAGGCTGCAGGGACCACATTTTCCATTTCCCGTCGCACTGACAGTGTCAGTGACAGTCGGCAGGCCCCCGGACCACCCACTCTTCGAACACACACGTATACTACGTGTCACTGGCACGAGTTAACCTAGGCTGACAGAATTGCACTGTGTATAAAGGCCTACGCTGTATGTATGCTGTATACATACTGGGACAGAGGGGTTGGGGGTGGGGTCATGTCTATAATGAGCTGCCTGTGAGAGCCCTGCGCAGTCGTCCCTGTGACATCTCTGACATCTCTCATGCTGTGTTCGAAGTGGATGGCTGATTATTCAATTAAATGAGGTCTCATCAGTACCACGGAGACAGAATTATGCCGCCGCTTCATCAGAACAAAACGTCCCCGAACACGATGCCACCGAGCCCTTCCCTCGGGCGTAAGCGTATACAGCGCTACGCGGCAACAGGCCCATATTCTCCCCGCTGATACTTTTGCCAATGAACCATTCTGTCGATAAAATGTCAACAAATCATGACAAATGTCTGCCTACCCTCACAGCCTCAGGTTGTTTAGCTTGTCCTGTGCTCCCGTTACCGCCACGTACGATAAGAAAACAAGCGATTAATTGCCATGATTGCAAAAAAAATTAAAAATAAATAAAAAAGTAATCATCTTAAATAATAAATAAATGTCTTGGCACATGTGGCCATCGGCCTTTTCAGGAGATATAGGATGACTAACTTAACAAACGCAAATGACTAGGCTTCCACACCCTCCGTAAATCGGAGAGACCGTTGACGGGGTTGAACTCAGGAGAATCTTCTTGGCAGAGGATTGCGGCAGGCGACAGAGCTGCTCTATCGGTGCACCACACATTTAAGAGTTGCCATCTCCCGGCGATACCAATCACCCACTGGGCTTTTCAAACACGCAGCAGACAGGGCCAGCCTCATTTCGGATGTTCCAGCCAACCGCACGAATCTACTTCCTGTTGCGTCGCTGTATAGGACCCCCGGTTTTGTTAAGCTGCTGTTTAACCAAAGAGAGTTATTACCGGCGATGGGATAGCTAACATAAGGGGCCATAGCGCTTTATTTTCGGGCATTGCGACTCAGTCATTGCTGGAGGATGAATCCGATGAACGGCGTTCCTCCTCTACGCATGCATTTTCTCACAGCATTTCCAAACTACAAAAAACTGCTGAATGACATTTCATTTTTTCCTAAGTAATACACAAGCAGTGACTTTAGAGGCTGAGAATGTAAGCTTTGAGCCGGCGGTTGCCGGAGAGCGTTGGCTTACTTTGATGCGAAACCGAAGAAGAAAGAAAAAAGGGAAAGAGGGAGATTAGAGGGAAGCGTGCGAAGAGAGAGAGAGAGAGAGAGAGAGAGAGAGAGAGAGAGAGATGGTATGATGATAGAGAAACGAGTGACACAGAGAAGGAGTGACGGTGTGATGAATCCACAGAAACACTGTGGGGAAGGAAAAAAAGAAGAAGAAGAAGAAAAAAAAAAACAGAACGAGCGAAAGAAAATCCAGCCTCTATCTAACGCCGAACATTTGGCGTGGCGCTCCACAAGAGTGCGTGTTGAATAAACAGCGGCGCGCGTTGACGGTGTGCGGGAGCCGGACAGCGGCAGTGTCACCTCACCCCCGGGCCCCGGCACCATCGGCCTCGGCAAACGCGCATTCACCCAACCAGTTCACCTCAACTACGCATTCATACGGTGCACCTCACCTTGAGCTCCCCACAGCTGCCGGGAAGCCGTTTGATACCACAAGGAGAAAAACCCTAAAAACGACACTGGAATTTATCGTCCGCATCTGGTTCCGACATGCTCTCACAAAACTCTGTATTGATATGCACGACACTTACTGTACTTTATTTAAGCCTTGCCGTGCTCCTGCATTTGTCATCCCTCGTACTAAATATAGAAAGTAGCCCCCGGGGGGGTTGAGAGGCAACGGTATTTACTACACAGGGTATTGTGTGGTCGAGCGGTTTTATGACCTCCATCGTGGCCATTGTTTTCGCTGTAGTCTCAGCGAAAGCGCGGAGACTGGGCTCTCGGCGGTGGGACAGCCTGACGGCTCCGTAGCCAGGGCGCGGCGTGACGGCCACGGCCAGGCGGAGGAGAGAGGCTCCCTGAAAACACTCGGCTCGCGCAGCCGCGTAGCCTCCTCCCGAGAGAGAATTAAGGGAAGCGAGGCTTCTCAAGTGCACACTCGTGCTCGACAAATGTTGTTGCAAAGCCACAGCGGGAGGCCCCGGGTGCGGCGCGGGGCGAGAGTCGGGATTCCGGCCAAGGCTTGTTAGAGAAGAAGAGACGAGAGTGAGTGAGTGAGTGAGAGTGAATGAATGACAGGCCAGGCCATTCACTGGGAGTCGCTCCCTCCATACATACAGACCACTGAGGCGGATGCGTCAGTCTCTGCTACAGAGATCCACCAGCTGTCACCGATAGATAATCCTTCACGGTCACGCACACACGCGCACACACACACACACAGAGGCCACTGCGTACAAACTTTTGGAACAAATGTTCACAATAGTTAAAAAACGCGTTCTTTTTTCTTTTTTTTTTACTTCGGTAAATTGTAAAAAAATCAATACTCAACTTTTGGACAAACATAATCGACCACCGGAATCCTCATTGCATTATGATTGAGCAGGGGCCTTTTGTTGCAGAGTTTGTGGTTTTGTTTCCCCGGACTGTCAAAACGTCTATGGGTGCCGAAAAATTGAACATTTTGCCTGGAAAAATTCAATTGGCTGTTTCAGTCATTGCCAACACGACCCTCGGCCAAATGAGGAATTTTAAAGCCACGTGCATCCTCCGTGTCTAATGGACGCCGGATGCTTAAGGCTTTCTTGCGAAGTGGCGGCATGTGCCTACATTTCCTCGAACCTAATCCCCAGTTACCGTCGCGACACGCGGAAAAGTGAAGATGGGAGAAGGACACTCTGGGGTTACACGTGTGACGCGCAGGACACGATGGTGATACACAGCCACTGCAGACCGTTGGATTGATTAAAACTGCAGCTGCTTGGTCAGACGGGTGTGAGATGGAGGACCGAAAAAAACATGGCTACAAAAAACCCCTGATTCATATGCTCTGACCATAAATATCTAAAGCAGGTACGAGAACATCGAAGGGCCATTTAAAATAAAGAAATGCCAACTCCAGGTTAGCACCCATAGACAAATTCCTTATGCACCATTTTGGACTTATTTGGGGATTTAGTTAATATAACAACAGGGCTTCAGTCCCGCAGCGGTGTGTGTCTTTCCACTCTTGCTTTATTGTTCCTTTCTTTCGCTCCCGATCTCAGTCCCAACAAACTGAGGCTCACTGATGAATGGAAATGACTGCACTCCCCTGCTCCGCGCAATTAGACCAAACTGAACCTTTTCTGCCTGTCTGGGATTAAAAACCCACAAGTCAGCCGACTCCCTCCATATTTAAGAGCCTTTCCACAGCCTGATGCAAAACCATGAAAACCAACACATTATCTGACAAGTTCCTCCTGCTCCTGCTCTCATCTTTTATCTCTTGCCAAATGTTTTTTCTCTCTCTCTCTGTGTATTCCCTGAACATGAAAAAAAAAACACTGCATGACGAAGCTCTGTCTCATGAACAGTGACACCAGAGGTCCTTCTAAAATGCAATAAAAAAAAAAGAAATAAAAAAATGTGAAAAATGGAATTAGCATTCATGATGTTGTATAATAATGAGCGCTATGAAGCGGGGGAAATGTAAAAGAAAGTACTGTCGCTGATAGGGATGGTATGTGTTCTGTACTGGAGTTATGCATCGTGTATTGTCATCAAACAATATTAGTTAGTCTTTACTGGTCCTGCTGTTTTAATATTGCGCACTAAAGCTTTACTGAGTAGTTGTTAAATGATTATATGTATTTTATGTTTTATTTATGTAACACCAAGGCATCTGGCAGCATGAGTGTGTTCAGTCCCACCGGCAAACCATTCGATGTTCCGATTTTAGCAGAGACAGCTGCTGTGATTGGCACATGAATACAGCACAAAACAGTCCATCACTTAATCTGATCAATGCTTGTTTCTTAAAAGGTTAGGGGAACCAAGTGTGTCAACACTCAACAATCACAGTCAATCCTCACAGAAATGTTCACTCTCAAAACCACACACCTTAGCATTTAATGCCCAGTGTTTACAAGACACCAAACTTGGCCAACTTTGTTCTTGTCAGGAGGAAATAGGATGTGAAAAGAAGTCATTAGGTCGTTGTTAAAAATATTTTCTTTTCTTTTTTTCGTTGTTATTATGTTTGTCTTTGATATTTACTGTTTTTTACAACGTGTGACTTCTGGCTTGGCTGCTGATAAGCCATAATGCAAAAGCCACTATCGGAAAGTAAATATATATATGCTTCGGATGAAAACTGTTTGTGTCACAATCTCTGTGCATCTAAATATAACTTCTCTTAGACAAATCAACAGGTGAGAAATGTGAAATAAACTAGCTGGCTCCTTCAAGCTGTCCAAAAAAAAAAAAAAAACTAATCTGGTTTTCCTTTGAATCATATGCCATCTTTCACTTACTTAATACAATTTGCTAGTAATTAGGTCTCATATGCTGGTATACTAAAAGATCAGATAATTACGGCTTGGCAGGGAGAAGCCAAGAGAGGCTCCCAAAGCCTTCTGACAACCTGTTGCAACTGAGTGCAATGCAAAGAGGTCTCCTGTGATCTCCAAAATTACTCATCCTGTCCACGCACAGCACAGCCGCTGATAAAACAAACTCATTATATGGAGAGAAAGACAAGGAGGGAGGGAAATAGCAGGGAGGAAATGGGGTGGGAAAGGATTTGCAACCCATTTGAAGTGCACCATTAAAAACGGGGACATTTATCAGGAGAAATGTGGGTCCTATTAAAACAAAGCTAAATGTGGGTTTACATAGACTGTGTCCATGGGACACCGAGGTTTGGGCCACACTTATTGAAGTTCACGCTTGGTCGTCGAATAGAGCAACGAGGAAAGAAATCAAAGCGAGATGAAGAAAGACAGCGATGGAAGAAAAGATGACAATAAGGCCTCACGCAGTCTTTGACCTCGACCTTAATGCCCGATTTCCAGTGTGCGTTTGTGTCCTATACTCAAGGAACAACCATAGAGTTTTGAGATGAAATATTCCGCTCCACAAACCCAAGCACTGATACACTGCGTAGTGAATCACTGTCAGCTGTTGCTGCTGCTCTACAGTATGGTCAATGTGAGACGGAAGAATGAGTGGGCATTGATAACTCTTCGACTCTGCATGATTATAATTAGCCAACTAAAAACATTTTTGTGACATCGCAACCCTCTGCTTGAAGTTATTTTCAGATCGTGCTAATTCCGTTTTAAATGTATTACGCATGCACTGTATTACGGTTCAAAAGGGTTTAAGGCTGGAAAAAATAAGCACATTTTTTTCAGTCAAACAATAGAAGCTGTCAGAGTAGACGGTGGTCAAAAAAGAGTGTGGTATTTGTGTCCAGAGTCCAACATGTTGCTTGGTAACAAAATAAGTAAGTCGTGTTTTTGGTTTAATGATGAACGGCTAAACGCATCCTGCTTTAGTCCAGACTGAACTATCTCAATAACTATTAAATGGCCTACAGCTCCCTTTGTTATTTCCTGACCTTTCATCCAGCATCACCATGAGGTTGACATTTTGATTCGTTGTCAAATGTCTCAACAACTATTGGCCCGATTGCCAAGAAATTGGGCGGCACCATTAAAAAGGAGAGCTCCTGATCAATTGAACGGTTTCCTGACCTTTTTCCTCTTGCACTTCATGTTGATTTAAAATAAATCTGGGAAGCATAATGCCAGATTTCTCCAAACAAATCTTAGCCGTATATACACGTATTCCCAGGAGACAGTGGAGTTTTTGAAAAATGAAACCACAACGCTCATCTCAAAAAGGCTATCGTGGACATTCGCCGACTTCGAAACAGGCGTTTCATGTAGTTTAATGCCATCCCAGATTAAGACTGAGCTCTTCTAGAGACAAACGCACACGTCCTTACGCGGAACCTACATTTAGCAGTCGAAGAAAAAGAGATGGCACGCACTAAACCGGCTTCATTGACGACATCCCGGCCAGTTTTCCCTGACTCCTAGCCAAATATGACTCGTGAGTGACAGTAACTACAGGACAAAACTAATGAATAATATCTGATGATCGCTGCATGAGGTTTAATATGCAGCACGCACATTATCATTCCGCCGTGTTCTTTAATTCTCTTTCCTCCTGGGATTGGTCATAATTGAAAAAAGGGCGTCGCGGACGCAGTCCATTACCCCCTCATGTGCAACCACCGGGCATAACGGGGTACGCGGTGCATGCGGGATGACGGGAGGGGACTCGTAACACCACATAATGGGATGGAGAACAAGAAGATGAGAAAGCAGAAAGCACCCAGGGCTCAAACTATCATGCTGCTGAAGTAGATTGTCAAGGACCTACCGCGTGTATCATTGTATGGCTACCCACGGGTCGCCCCAAACAAGCCCAGGAGATTATTTACTTCCGAGGTCCTGTCTGTGTGACGAGAAATCCAAAGCACACACACGCACCGCTTTGCAAAGAGACTCCCTATTTTAGAACAGAGAGGGTGTATAATTGTAGTAGTCAATCAAGGGGTGGTGAAACCTTTTCACTGACGGTGCGTGCTACGTCGGTACCACCGAAGGTTTCCGTTTCTTGAGGGCCACGACTGAAGTTGGCGCTTCTTTGTTTTACGGTATTTTCTCTTTTCCTCCATTTGAAGAAAAATCGAACCAAAAGAGAAAAATAGCACAACACAGTGGCCCATTCGTCCACGAGTTTCACGAAATGCACATGCAACGGGAAGGGGACTTAAAGACCTGTGTATGGTTTAAAAAGGAATGTGTAGGCAGTGTTGGTATGGGCCAACAAAATTCGGAGGAAAAATCTCCCCCAAACACAGGGAAAGAGGCTATTATCATTCAACACTAATGTGCTGTAGGTTTCCCCACACATAGGCACACACATACACACAAACACACACACACGCACACGCACGCACGCACTGCTTAAGTCCAAACAATACATCTCGAAGAGCTCATTAGGCCTCCAGAACAGAAGTCGTGGGCCAGGGCCAACTCTGTTGTCCTGTTATGCCGGTACCGACACATGGCACCGAGTGAATTAATGGCTAAATGGAAGCGTGCAAATTGTTTGGTGCATAATGGGCCTACCTGCATGTGTCACCGGTTCAATATAATGGAATACTGTGAAATAAAAAAAAGTGAAGTCAGCCGTGCCACGAAGGTATCGAGCCGGTGTATTTGGCCTCACCATTTCCACTGAAGCTGTCAAGCACGAGCAGGAATGCGGTCGAAAGTCTAAATACCATTAACGGGACACAATGTTTTTTTGGTTTGAGTTTTTTCGTTTTTTTCTTAAATGGAAATCGAAGTGCTCAGTGTCCGGATATGGAGAAAACCAAGTGGGTTGTCCTACATTGAGACCTGAAGTGAAGGCTTTTAGGAGAATTTGGTAGCACGATTGATTCGACGTAATTGTGGACTGATAAGGAATGGACTCGGCTACCTAAGGGGGATTAAGTTATTGATGCTGAGAAATCACTCACTTGCTCTATGCACACACCATTCGTGCAACTGCCCATCACGGCTCCCGCGGGCTTCGTGTTCCTTCCTTATTCACATTCACTTTGTTCCCCTCCATCGGAATTACCTGCGGCACTCTGTCTTTCTTATCCAGACAGTCTCTTTTTTTTAATTACAAATACACATGCATTGTGCTGACTTTATTTCAAAGGCGTAAAGTAGAGAGCAAACCTGTGCCGCAAAAAAACGGTTACTGAAAAACTCAAGCCATAGGCTACGTTAAATCAGCGCAATTTGTCGACTACAATCCCCATGTCCATCAGTGTTTCCTTCATGTGTGAGCTACAAAGTCCTGTTTTCAAATTGCTGCAATTATTCGATTCATTCAAGTGGCTGAAATAAATCTGGAGGAATCGATTTCTATGCCTACGAGCAAACCGTTTTGACAGTATTGACCCATGAGAGAACAGAAAAATCAAAGTGCCCGAAATAGATGACGCCCGGGTCACTTATTCACCGTGTTGTACCACTCACATTTATTTACCCCCCCCCCCCCCCCCCCGTGTCCTGAGAGTAGTTACTGTTCCACAAATGAGGCACGGTTTCTGCAAGCTAAGAGACTACTTGTTTAGAATAAACCCAGGGAAAAAGCTATAAAGCAGCTGCCAACTCACAGTTGGCGACTAAAGAGCCCAGTGCAGAGAAAGGCGAGCAAAGTGACTGGGTACAAAGCTTCCAGGTCAAGGCGCATATTTAAATTTGTGGCCGGATTTTCTCGGTGAGACTTGACAACGAATGCAAATCGAGTGTGCTCGGTATAAAGGCAGTAGCGTTATAATGATATACGTAATAATAAAACACGTCCAAGTCCAATGCCCTGGAATAAAACAAATCTATACCACAGCTGAGCTGGCTCAGTGAACTAAATGCTTTCAATAACGTTTTACAAATGTCATCGTGAAATCCCACACGCGACACCGGACTTAAACAGTAAGATGACTCACATTTAATAAATACTCATCTCAGGTTGCATGTCTTGCATTCTGATGATATGATCATATTTTGTCATAAACTGCGTTGTCGGTTATTAGCTCGACCAGTCAATCAGCCCAACTCATGACTAAAGCGCCGAAAGCCAGAAAACGTGGATGTCAAGAGGTGAACTGTTACCTTTTTTGGATGCATCATGAAGTGAACACCAATCATTTATCAAAGTGGTCGATCATCGACAATAAAAAAAACAGTTCCAGACCTTACTTTGGGGTCATAGCTTTTTATATCCTTCAAATGTATCCTCATCCGTTGTTTTCACCTCTGTTTTATTTCAATCTATTCATCCACTTACTCAAAAACTCACCCTTCATCCCACCCCGCGACTGGAGCATTATCCCTTTGCTCCTCTCGCCCAGTTTTTGTCAAGACTCAGAAATAACAATTTCTTTTCTCTCTCTCTCTCTCTCTCTCTCTCTCGTCCTCCCTCTGTAAGTGCTTTAATGCAGCAGGTCGACGGAAATATATAAGCAGCGGTTGCCACGCCAACAGCATCCACCAAATTCCGCCCTTCGTTTCATCGCGTGCGTGCGCGCGCGAGCCTGTGTGTGTTTGCGTGCGGCGAATGCGCATAGCAGAGGAAGAATAGCGGGTCAGGGAGAAAGTGGCAAGTGGAAAAGGGTAAAACATGCGCAGTCCGACACAGGTTGCCTTATATTCCTCTTACTCTTATCTGCCATTACCCTCCCGTCCCTTTCACTTAGTGTCGTCTACCTCTCTGTCAGAGGCAAAATGTGGTAATTACATGTTAAGCAAAGTCCTCTTCCTCCTTCACACCCGCACACGTTATTTCATAACCTTCAACACCCCATCCTGTTCACGTTTGTTCTCGTCTTCACCCCTCGCTTTCCATTCATCTTAACTGCCTGCCCATTCTCGTCCTCCCTCTGTAAGTGCTTTAATGCAGCAGGTCGACGGAAATATATAAGCAGCGGTTGCCACGCCAACAGCATCCACCAAATTCCGCCCTTCGTTTCATCGCGTGCGTGCGCGCGCGAGCCTGTGTGTGTTTGCGTGCGGCGAATGCGCATAGCAGAGGAAGAATAGCGGGTCAGGGAGAAAGTGGCAAGTGGAAAAGGGTAAAACATGCGCAGTCCGACACAGGTTTCCTTATATTACTCTTACTCTTATCTGCCATTACCCTCCCGTCCCTTTCACTTAGTGTCGTCTACCTCTCTGTCAGAGGAAAAATGTGGTAATTACATGTTAAGCAAAGTCCTCTTCCTCCTTCACACCCGCACACGTTATTTCATAACCTTCAACACCCCGTCCTGTTCACGTTTGTTCTCATCTTCACCCCTCACTTTCGATTCATCTTAACTGCCTGCCCATTTTTTGTCCGCCATTGGATTTTTATATGCAGCAGCCACATTTTGGAGAAGAATTTTGCAGAGGAGAAGAAAGAAGTGTCGTCGTCGTTCTAACCCCCCCCCCCCGAGGAAAGAAGTGTCTGAACCTGACATATTGCCTGAAGACCACTGAAGATTTGTTTTTCTCTTCTCCATGAGTTTCGGCTTCTATTTCATGCTTTCTCTATTCTAGTTAAGAGAGAGCCTCGAGTCAAATGTTTTGTGAAGAAGGACGTGCAAGTGACTGTGTATTGTCCCATCAACCACGGCAGTTTATCAAACATCACACTTTTTTTCTACTAAGACTATTTGATCAAATATTATGTTTACTTTAGTGACAGCATTTGTTAGAATCAGAGTCGTGACATCACACGGGAAGATAAAGAAATTGTTAACGACAGCAATTGAGAGAAATCAATGTAAATATATAGATTTATGCAGCAATGTCCTACCAAATCAAGATCAACGACAGGAGGAAACTGTGAATGCCTGCATAGAATAAAACATGATTTGTGACAAAACAAAGACATCTGTAACATGCACCACAGATTACACACATTTAAGATTGTTTGCTCGTGGAGGTATGCTCTGTACTGGTACGTCACCAAGGCAGTGACCCAGACCAAAAAGGAAACTACATTTCTACCGTTCATTCCGTCTGCTCCAAAAACTAGGCTGCATCAATAAAAAGCCTAAAAACCCAACCTCAGAGTCATATGGATTTCTTGCTTCTTCTGTGAGGGACTTTAACGCTGATCGGCTTATAACACAACATTATTTTGGGTTACATGTCAACGCCGTGTTTCCACTTGTGGATCGTAAATTCTCCTGTTGCAGCCAGGTTTGTGCCAAATCTCTTGTATACTGATCACATAGAGAGGGTTTTGGACTTGCTATGTACTACTCAGTGTGTGTGTGTGTGTGTGTGTGTGTGTGTGTGTGTGTGTGTGTGTATATATATATATATATGTCAGGGGCTACAGTGTGACGTCAGGCTCACAGAGGAAGTCAATTAACAGCAACATCAATCAGCAGGCTGGGTTAAAATGAGAGGCATTAGAGTGTGTGCCATGTGGTGAGAGGATTTTGTTGCTATTTAAAACGCTTTAACTTTTACGTTTTTTTCCACAGCGGTTCAATCTGGGGGGTCCACACCTTTCTCACATTTAGAAATATAACATTAAAAAGGTTATTGTGCTGAACCGGGATAATGTTCGGTGATGGGTGTCAAATTGTTTATGTACGGTAGACATTTGTTACTCCAAATAAATGAAGGATGTCCTACCTTGGCAGCCATGACCATGGAGGACCCGCCCCGGATGCCCAGGATGGGGATGTGTGTTTGGGCAGAGATGAAGTCCAGGATCTGAGCAATGGCCTCCTGATCCGTGTCGTCACCGAACACCACGCCTTGCAGCGAGTTCCTCGTCATTTGTCCACAGATCCGATTGATGATGCTCTTGGGGTCTGTCTCGTTCATGGTGACCACCTCGACTTTGGGAGGATAAGGGATGTGGAGGAAGTCCTCTTTCTCAAGTCCAGCCCCCAGGGTTACTTCACTAGAGTTGCCGACCAGGATGACAGCTATGCTGAGTGAATTGATCAGCTTGGGATTGATTGGGGGGAGAGCCGGGGAGCCAGGAGAGTACTGAGGGGGGATGACAACGCCCCTCTGGGTGTTGCCTCCCCTCTGGCCACCTTGTCCCCCTGGGGCACCTCCTGGCCCTATACCCGGACCTCCACCTCTGCGAGACTCGCAGACGGGCAGCAGGAGTACAGAGAGGAGGAGTAGAGAGAAGGACAAGTGGAGAAAGGGAACGGTCAGCCGAGGCTGAGGATAAGGTTGATGCAGGGACAGGTCTTGAGGCGGAGGCGGAGGAGGGCGATGATGGGAGCAGGAGGGAGGGGAAACAAAGCGCTTCTCCTGAAGACGGGAGGTAGAAGGGTGGAGGCTGACAAGCATTGTGAAGGAGTGTAAATGCCGTCCCTGGAGGGGAAGAGAAGGAAAGATAGGGTTATATTCAGTAAACAAAAAAACAATGCTCAACAGTACAGATTTGACAAAAAGTAAAAAAAATAAAATAAATAAATAGATCAGCTGAGTGTGTACTGTTTTCCTTTTCAAGGCAATAAAATGTGCTGATACAGGCTTATCAGATATATTCATGCAGTCTTGAACAGTATGTCCATACAGAGATGCCAACATACTTGTGTTGACATTTAACACATACACATACGTTTTATATAAAAAAAAAGTTAATGTAAATTTCATTTTCAGGGCTATATACATTTTTTGTTGCTGTTATATTGGCTAACATTGATTGATCCAACCGTTTTTGCTAAAATACGGGGAATCAGAGGTTGCTCTATTTAAGTATGCCAACATTGCCTACACTCATAGAATTATTTCATAGCTATGATTCATGTCATGGTGTGGGAAACATTGGATGGCTTGGATACAGGACAAACAGGCAGGTGCAACGAGGTGAGCTTCTCATTAGATTGATCCATGTTATGCAAAACCCCCGCTCACAGGCCCAAAAGATGTTCCTAATAATAACAACTATTATTGCTGTGCTGTGACTTCCTAAGAGGAACCCAGTGGCACACATCAAAGACAAAATGGTGAGTGTGGGGGGGGGG
>JAFBJU010000330.1:0-189721 GCA_016785305.1 Colistium nudipinnis | reverse complement strand
GAGGGGGGGGGGGGGGGGGGTGTTTTGATGGAGTCAGGGCAGCACTGGGTGCATGTTGACAGATTGACAGCCTCACAGCTTCATGGACTAGCTGCCAGGCTAAGTGACCATTAGACACTGAGAATGGGCTCAACCAAGTCTCCCGCTCACTTTTATTTTTATTTTTTTTCTTCTTTTCTTTCCAGCTCTCTCTTCCTCCCACATTGGTTTTCTCCCCCTTTACCCTCCAAGCCTGTTTTTTTTTTTTCCCCCCACCGTTGCGCCCTCCAACCTGCACTGAGAATCCGTCACTGCTCTTTGAAGTCTACTGCAGACCTATTATGTCTCATTATTGCTATTACTTACTGCTCCTCCATTAACCATAGAAAAAAACAGAGGAGTGGACTATAGTGAAGAAAGGATCGAGGAAGGAGAAGGAAAGTGAGAGAAAGTGAAGGAGAAGCAGAGGGAAAGATGTAAGCAGAGGGAGGTGACAGGCGGGGAGAAACACAATTAGTCATAGGCTGATGTGAAAATTGTGGTTACAAACTGTGTGTGTGTGAGAGAGAGAGAGAGAGAGAGAGAGAGAGCACATACTGTACATACAAGTGTATCAGTAGTACCAATTTGGGCCTATTTTCTGCACAGACAAAGACTATGAATCTTAATGAGTTCATGCTCATATTCTGAATTAAGAATTGAGGAGCACCGTGGAAAAGGGATACGCGAAGTGCAAAGAGTAAAAAAGATCTACGATCTACGAAGGTTCCTATTCTTTGCTCACACAATACCTTTCCTAATGTTGTATTTATCAAGCGCCCCGAGTGTCGCGGAGCTGATCGTGTGAACACCCAAACGCAAGAGTCCAAAGAGAGCAAAGGAGTAAGAGAGAAGATGACTGATCATCTGTAAAACGGTGTGAGCAAGGAAAGAGGAGGAAATGTGATCCCCACACATCCCCAAACTGTTTGTCTTAAAGGTCTAATTACCAGAAGATTGTCAGGATTAATTGCAGGTACACATTTTAATTGTAAACGAGGACGAGAGCCAGAGAGAGAGAGAGAGAGAGAGAAAAGAAGGAGGAGGAAGGGAGTGGGAGGAAGGCAGCAGAGAGAAGAGAAGAGGAGAGAGGAGAGTGGGGTGAGGCAGAGAATAAATAGAGACATACACAAAAGAGATGGAGGTGGAAGAAGGAACAGCAATAAGAAACCCAGAGGAGGAAGAAAGTGAGGAAGGGAGGTGCGGAGGGGACAACGTCGGCGAAGAAAGAGAGATGAAAAGGGGACATGATTGAGGAGGAGATGATAAAATAAGAGCACGGGGTGCATTGGAGGTTAAAGAAATGGGAAGAAAAATTAGAAGGAAAGAAAAAAAAAGTAGGCTTAGAGCTGATGAGTTTACCGAAAGGAGGCACCGGAGGGAGACCATAAGAGAAAAATGTCTTTCTTTATAATAATAAAAAAAAAAAAGAAAAAAAAAAAAAAGAGTTTGACAGCACATGAAGGAGCAGGAAAAGACAGTGACCCATTAGGATGCGTCTTTCTGTAAAACAGAAGTGCACAGTTTCCATAGTAACAACATTCAAATATGCCTCCACACAACACCGTGATGGGCAGGAAGATACACGCACAATTCATGCAGCACACTACGCGGAGTGGGCGCCCTCGCCAATCGCACGCAAATTTACTCGTATCCAAGCGGGCGCCTCACCGACAAAAATAAAACGCTTGTAGGAGAAAATAAATAGCACGGTGCCTTACATGTGCGCAAAACACACACCCACTCACGGACGCACGCGCGCGCGCGTGCAGGGGGTTAAGCTAATGCACTCCTGCAGATAGAGATGAGCCGGTGCGCCGCCTTTCAGCGTACCTCGCATTAAAAATGAATTTCCAAAAGGGCTACAGGCAAATAGAGAGATAACGCGACGAAGGGGCCCATCCGGCCACCGCACTGACGGCGCAGGAGCTGCTATGGCATTTAGACTAATCAGGCCTTTACGCAACCATCTCCCCTGTCACAAACAATCCCCCAATTAATAAGGTTTAAATGGAGGGTGTCAAGAGGGGGTCATTTGCTCGCAGCATAACAGAACAAAAAAGTAAATCATTTCGCACCACGCACCAACGAACCCCAGCTGACATATGAATTTATGTGCACTCGCCTACCCATTACAGCACTTACGTAGCTATTACGGTGACATATGCGTCGCGGGGGGAAAACCGCGACGCATGAACCATTACACCGCACATCCACGCGTGTGCATTGTTTGTATCCAGTAATTTGCTGCAGACGTGAGTCGCATTCCAGCCGGTGCTCAGAAACCGGAGACGCACGCGCGTGGGCACAAGATTGCGAACGGAACAAGCGGGAGCCCTCTGGGTCGAGCGCGGTTGGGGTCCCCGCGTTCAGGCACCTGGGCCCCAGTGAACCGCAGGTGACCGCGTGCGTTTGTCCAACATTTAAAACACGACATGTGTGGAGCCCACATGTGCAGGAATAGACACACTCGCGCGCGTCGCGTAAGGGCCTCTGGGTTGCGCTGCATCATATTAAAACGACTGAGACATCAGTCAAACGGCTCTTAACATTTACAAAGAGCATCGATCACCGGGCTCAGTCAAATGGCGCAAACCACCGATAGAAGAACCAGAGCTGTTTGACACCCATAACGGCACATACTCACTCTCACGGACTCACAATCCGCCAATACGGATTCCACATGAGCAATCAAGCAAAGGCATGTTCGCCCCGTTCACCTTATTATTCTTTGTGGACTTTATCGTCCACGTGTTTTTTCCTGAATACTGCGGCGGATTAAAGACGGTGCATTCGGTGTATTCACTGCAGCAGCCGCCCGAGAGACGGAATCTGCCGCGCTATTTAAAACGCACGCAGGCCATCATTAGCGGAGTTTACTATATCCCCGGGGGCTCGATGTGGTGGGCTGAGCTGTAAAGCATTTTGAAAGGCATTGTGGGTAACCTAAGCTGACAGGCATATCTCTTAGGGAGCCTTTCTAGTTTCAGTGGGTGGTCAGTTACAGGTTAGAATGGTCACTATTGTTCAGCGAGTGTTTACAGTTTTGACCCGACAAAACAAGCAACCGTCCGTACGCGTTTTGATTTTATTTAAAGGCCTGACTCTCCCCCTGGAGAGATGAAACAGCGGGGGGACTGAAGAAAACGTAAGAAAATCTTTCATCTTAACGCATTTTATTTCCACACGCTAAACTGCATTCCAATCAATATTGTATATTGACAATGGATCAAATGGCTGCGTAATGTGAAAAGGACAGGTTAAAGGGACAGCTCCATCAGGTAAGCCGACAACTCCGACGTAACTCTCTGTCATAGAATATGTCTCAAGAATAAAAAACGAGCGGACAGCCATGCGTCTTTCGCACAAAATCAAACGTTCTGAATGGGAAACGGTGCGTGGTGCCCCAAAAAACGGGGGGGAAGCGAGTTCATGCTGGCCCGTCAGTCAGAGATGTGTGACATTGTGTTCAGTCAGGTAATCCGACATCATGCGGTTATAATGATTACCCTGCGAGACTGTTGAAAGCCAACACAAGTGCTATTTACATCCTCTGTAATTACTCAATTCATGTCAGTCAACTGCCAGTGTGAGGGGAACCTTTGCCGTCAAACACGGTGACTCTACACCACACTGCAGTCGTTACCGAATGACAACCTACTGTATAAACTGCAGATGTTGTTGCACACCATGGCATCGATAGTGACAGTGGTTTCTTGTGCTCCCCGTCACAGACAGTTCCCTGGCGCCCACAACAAAAAAAGAAGCAACAAGCTGTAAAGTATCATTTAATTCCGAAAAAAAAAAAAAAGGAAAAAAGCTCCAATCATTTTCTCAGAACAGCTGAGGACCAAAGTTTTTAGCAAAGTTTCTCAAACAGAAGTAATTGGAGCATTTGTTGTGGACTTTTTTTTCTTCCCCCCCCCCCCCAGTTGTGGGTTATTAGACATTTGGGGGTCGAGTATTCTCAGTACAACATCATCCTAATGAAGGAACATGTCAGCCACTGCAATAGTTTTTTTTAATAACAGTATCGTTTTTTGGTCCAGAGGAGTAAACATTGTCATTGTAATTCCTTTTTTCATGGCATTTGTTGGCAATGAGAAAAACACACAAATATTAGGAGTCATACCCCTTGAAATCATGCAGATATTTTTGGACGCCCAATTTAGCGACACGGTGGGAGGAGAGCCTCAGAGGAAGAGAGTGGAAGAGAGAGGAAGGCCGAGATGCCGACGTAGAAACGGGAAAATGGCGGACACGCAGGCAACTATTAGTGAGCATCTGAAGTCTGAAAGTAATTGTTTACTATTGCCTTCACTTATGAGCAGCGTGACGTCTCACTGGTGCCTTGCAGAAGAGCAGAAAATGGCAGGAGGAAGAAAAAGTGAAGTGCACCTTAGTCCGGTCAAGAATCCTCTCTGGGCTAATTGCACTTGCAAACGAAATGCACAACAGATCTCGGCCGGTCGCGTGGAGAGGACGCCGCAGCTCTCTTGACACCACTGTATGCCCTCTTCATCCCAGGCAAATACAATGCCTGAGACACAAAGGGCCCACACACACACACACACACACACACACATTTAAAAGCAGGGCAGGGACCCATCCATCCCCGGGGTCTTCATTACCTCATTGAAGCCATTTATTCCACGGGGGGGGGGGTTATTTCTCCTGCTCTGGACTTCATTTAGCACCAAAGTGACACGTCCCCTCTCCGCGGCGGCAGTAAAGTGGCCTTCAGAGCCTCTCGGGGTCTGCGCCTCCTCCGTTCCATGGCCATGGTAGACCTACAGAACGCCCGGTCTGAGTCCGCGCTGGATACTGCTGGTTTACGTAGAACTCACTATGTTACACGACGCGTGTCTGAGCAGCTATTTGCTCAGGTTTTTTCTCCCCTGTGTTCCCTTCAGGGCTCTTTCAAAAAACGCTAAAATGTTCCGGTTCCAAGACAAGGGGGATCTGAAGTCTGAAAGTAATTGTTTACTATTGCCTTCACTTATGAGCAGCGTGACGTCTCACTGGTGCCTTGCAGAAGAGCAGAAAATGGCAGGAGGAAGAAAAAGTGAAGTGCACCTTAGTCCGGTCAAGAATCCTCTCTGGGCTAATTGCACTTGCAAACGAAATGCACAACAGATCTCGGCCGGTCGCGTGGAGAGGACGCCGCAGCTCTCTTGACACCACTGTATGCCCTCTTCATCCCAGGCAAATACAATGCCTGAGACACAAAGGGCCCACACACACACACACACACACACACACACACATTTAAAAGCAGGGCAGAGACCCATCCATCCCCGGGGTCTTCATTACCTCATTGAAGCCATTTATTCCACGGGGGGGGGGGTTATTTCTCCGGCTCTGGACTTCATTTAGCACCAAAGTGACACGTCCCCTCTCCGCGGCGGCAGTAAAGTGGCCTTCAGAGCCTCTCGGGGTCTGCGCCTCCTCCGTTCCATGGCCATGGTAGACCTACAGAACGCCCGGTCTGAGTCCGCGCTGGATACTGCTGGTCTACGTAGAACTCACTATGTTACACGACGCGTGTCTGAAGCAGAGGAGTCCGGAGCAGCTATTTGCTCAGGTTTTTTCTCCCCTGCGTTCCCTTCAGGGCTCTTTCAAAAAACGCTCAAATGTTCCGGTTCCAAGACAAGGGGGGGGTCTTTTCACATTGAGGCATTGAGCTGTTCGAGCTTTCCAGAGGTTGCGATGGCATGCCTATGGCTTCTAAGACTCATGGGAGTGGTTGTAATGACGGACTAAATGCCCACTCTGTGCCCACCATAATTCCTCCTTAATTACCAAGACCAAGGACCAGGAGCCTCCCGCGGGGCATCCCAGCCGGCATACACCAACACAGACCAAATCCAAACGATCCGACGGCATTCCTTTCACCACGAACCCTTCTGACCAGCGGGCATCCAGCAAACAAGCACCAGAAAGCATCCGCTGCCACCGGGGGGGGTCTCATTTAATGCGTCAACCTGCTGCAACGTCTCTTGTTGTTGAAATGCTCTTTATCCATGCGTGCAGAGTGTGTTGTACGAAACATACATCATATCTTAAATATAATGACGCACATCACACCGAATCTTGAGCCGTTCATTTAGTCATTCCACGGGATAGACTAAATGTCATACGTGCGGTGCTGTGCATTCACACGAAGGCTTCTCCTGTTCGGAGATTGTAGTTTCACACTCTTCTCTCGACTGGGTGAGTCATACAAGGCATCACTCTAATCCACACTAGGTCTGACAAGGGATGGGATTGGCTGAAAATTAAATAATATTTCTTCTCCATAATTCGTTCCACATTGCCGGCACATTTTCTTGGTGCGTTGTGTATATTTGAACAGAATTAGCAAGTGAGCTCGGCTAAGCCCTCGTGGACCTTAATCCCATGATTGGTTCAAACCAATGACCGCCTTATTCGTTATGTTCAAAAACCACACAAGATTCTATAAAATGGAAATTGTGCGCTGATTTCGTACATTCATTTGAATGTAACATGCCTCATTTACGAGAGATTTCAGATGTTTTTGAAAAGCTGGTAAATTCATTGCTGATATCCTGAGAAGACTGATTATATCGCAGACAAGGCCCCTCATGGTAGGGAAAGTCTTCCTGACAAGAATTCAATTCCAGAAATATCAATTTTATGTGAGATAGATTTACATAATAATTATTTCTACAAACAATTCAATTCCACTCAAGTTATTTATTTGGATTTGGGGGGCTCCAATTTGAGATGTAGACTCCACGACCACATAATTAGGTACTACCACTTCCACTGCAATACTATACAATAATATATTTGTAAAAAGGTAAAACTTTATGTCTGAGCTATTATATTGGACTGGATTTTCAGGATCTATAAAAACACCCTAATAACTTCTATCGTCAAACCTGGAACTGGGAATTTAAGCGTGATGATTTTATGCATCAAAATAGCTGCCATTTAATTTGACTGATTCAAATCAAAGCATCATCTCAGCTCTTTTTTTTTTCCAAACATGAGCCTGGAACCATCATTTCAAGATCCAATTGCACCGCCTTTGTCTCCCACAAATAAATCTCAGTATTATGAGCCCACACACTGTCCTCCACTTAGGCCTAAATGTGGCAGCGCTGGCCCAGAAATATGGTTACTTGTATTCGTTTCCTCTTTCCTCACCTTCCAATTTACCCCCTGGGAGGTGAATCTCTTTCTTTCGGGCCTTTGCGTCTGTCTCACTGATAACCTGTTCCTCCGCACTATTAGGAAAAAACAGAAACTGCACGGGGGCATTATTCTCCTCGACTCTGCAGCCGTCTGCCCTCCGGAAGCCTGACACGTTTCCCCCGCCGCCGATCACAGCAAGAAGAGTGCGCTCGCACTTACGACAGGTTCGTAAACACATAACACCTGCTATTAGAACTGCTGAAACGCGAGGTAAATATTAACGTTATTATAATATTAACGATTTGCACTCGATAGACGCTCTTTTGTTTCCACGACAAAGACAAAATCAAACAAAAGTACGTTCCTTTCCCTGGTATTATTATTGTGCCTTCGTGGCAATTATGAATGACGAGAAGTCGGCGAGTGTTCCCTCTCACCGGCATCCTTTCGTCTCATCCAACAATGCTCCGCCTTTAAACGCCTACCCCTCTGTCTCTGTTGTTTTGAGCGCACCCGAAACGGGCTGATTCCACGACAGCGCCGTTACTTGGGAGCCTTTTTTCGCGGGCCCCCGCAATCCCTCACTCACCCCCAAATCCCGTTCGGCTATCAAACCCTGCCATCAGCTCCTCCCATCACCGCCGCCGCGACCCCTTCTCTCAGCCAGCGAAGGCGGCCTTTTGTTCGGGTCCCGGCCTCTTCCATTCACCCGCCAAACATTAAATGAAAGACAATTATCTGACTCCCTTTCGTGTCGGTCAATGAAAGGGCCGGAAAAAGCGCTCCCTTTTCGCGGAGCCACGGCGAGAGAATGAAATGTCTCCGTGTGCCGGCCCAGACATTCATATCACGTTATTAGCGGACACAAAGGGAGGGGGCGAAGGGGTTTTCGGCCCCTCCATTTTTACACCGGATACCACCACGAAAAGAATAATAACTTCACCCGGCCACAGACGCAGAATGGGCCGTGTTTGCGCTTCTGCACAGCCTGCACAATCAGCGAGAACCGGTTGAGCGCCTCCTGACTTCACAGACGGTACAACACGCCACCAAGAACGGTGGGTAGAGGCAGCGTCACAGTGTTGGGCCCTTTTCTCTATTCTTAGCTCTGCCTCCTTCTCTTAATCACACGTGGTAGAGGCAGAAGGAGCAGGTGGAGTTTCTGGAAAAGATATTAACACAAACACTGTTTTTCTTGTTTTCTTTGACTAAATACTACAGTTGGGGTTTGTTTTGTTTAAGCTACAACTTAATCATTCAAACACAACTCCATCTTTTTTTCAAAATGTATAGTTAACAGTGCAAAGGACATATGGCTTATGCGCCAGCAGGGAGTGTTAAGAAATTGCAGGGTCCATCTGAACCGTGTTGTTGTTTTCTTTGTTAACACGTGAATGTCACGAATAGAAAGCTGAAGAAAATCATTAAAAGGACACCGATTTCTAAATTTGATGCGATAGATAGTGTTGATAGAGTCAGCGTTCTCCCGGTGATTTTTAAAAAGCGCGTGAGTGTAGATGGTACACTGGATTATAAGACAGGTTGGTCGTTTTCCTACAAGGTAAGGGAGCCCTGTCACTTCAAATGATGGTCTCTCAGATAGACAGGTTATATAGGTTTATATTTTTCCTGTTTTTTTATTCAACATTAGAATGTATTGAGCAACTGCCGTTTGCGGTGCCGTGGAACTATCCTGCACGGGGAAGTGTTTCTATCTAACCTAGCATTACTGCAGTAGGGACTAAATATTGGAATGTCCCTAACGTGGTGAACCTTTTTTTTTGTTTCTATTATAAAAACATTATCATCAAGATATGGATGTTATCATCTACTGCAGGACTGTCGTGTTTATCGGCAAATACACTTCTGAAGATCCACTTCAAACAACTCCTACCTCGACGGCTAAAAACGCTGAAAAAGCGACCAAAAAATATCACATTAGTTGCATGTACACATATAAATGAAACAGCCATATGAACATCAACCGGTGTGAGCGGTCTAAAACCGGCAAACGAGTGCAGGCTATTTTCGTTCCATTACTGCGTTGCATCACCGTGTTATAAAACGCATGAATAACAGGGTTTTTTCTGGGGAATAGTGCGACTACTTTGCACCCCGCCCCTTTCTCTCTCTCTCTCTCTCTCTCTCTCTCTCTCTCTCTCTCTGAGTAAACAACAACACCAGGCTGCTCAGCACCTGTAATCTTTCAACGACTCAATCAACATTTGTAAAGCCGGTCACACGAGGCCTCCAAAGCCAAGTCTGACTCAGTCGTCTGTCTGCCTGTCTGCGCGTGAGCCCCAGTGTCAACATCTCCGTGCCCATTTATTCACGGCACTTCACTGGCTCCGTGTTCACAGTCCACTGATCAAAGCTGAAGGAGGGCGGGGGGGGGGAGGGGGGGGGGGGGGGGGGGGGGGGGGGGGGGGGGGGGGGGGGGGGGGCGTGGTTGGACCAGCTCCCCTGCCAGTCTGAGAGAGCCAATGCTCAGATCAGGTAATCCCCCACCCAACCCCGCTCTCCAAAAAAACATGCAACGTCACGTCGCCCCTCGCCGGCCTGGTTGCTTACGCATTCTGAGCTCTGTCTACAAAGCTGCCTCCTTCATCCACTGTTGGCCGAGCTCCCGCTGGGTTTACCACCCGAGCCTGGATCCCTGCCCGTCTGTCCCTTCTCCCGTCGGCCACACCTCAGCCCCCCCCCCTCTCTCTCTCTCTTTTTTGAAATATCTGAAAAATCTGCCACAGAGACACGGTTCACACGCGGCCATTACAAGCCCACAGCGTCAGACAATGCCTATCTGTGGAGGCGAAAGACATGACATTTTGATTGAAATATTAAGGGACAGAATTCGGGGGCCGTCGCGTTCGGCGTCTGTAGCGGCATGCGTGACGGAGCGAGCACAATGCAGCGGGTCTGCCGCGGGGTGCCGAAGCCGCTGTGTCGTGAGGGAGGCGGATACCAGCTGTCGCACACCTCCTCGAAGTCACGCTACCACAAAAGGGGGGCCGCATCAGAATTAGAGGGTGACATCAGATTCTGTCTCCGAGAATGCAGATGTCGGGGAAGAAGTTCCGTTTAGATTTGCGATCGCGAGCTGGCTCGAAACCCAAAGCGAGAGACGACCGCGCCAAGACTCGAAGCCACAGGCCGGCAGGAGACAAACCCGGGGGTTGCTCCGTTGGCAGAAGCTGGACACAACGACAGATGATAGGATTTTGCACATTTTATGCTTCAAAGCGCTTGGTGCACATGGGGGAGGGGGGAAAAAAGACTATAAAACACACTTTCCACAGGTCTTAAGGTTCAATCTGAGCTCATGAATGCCATGCGCCACTGCCTCTCATACCTGTCTTTCAATTATCCTTACACGTCCTTCCAACTTTTTAATGTCTCTTTTATCGGTCAAACTCCAGAGCGGCTGCAGAAAGGAGCGCCCGCTCAGCGACACAATCGACTCCGGCACTCCCTCGCTTTCTACCATTGTCTGGACCTGTTTTCCCCTGCGAAGCAGCACAACTCGTCGCTTTTGATGGGCTTATTGAAGCTCGGGCCTCGTTATCCCTTATCTCAAACCGCGGGCTCCCTCACAAAGCACGGCGAGAGAAAAAGAATCTGTGTCACAAAAACAAAAGACAAATTCGCCTTTGTTCGGTTGCACTGTGAACACGTTTCCCTTACCCTCTTGTCCTTCTCCTTCCTGTCCTCTCTCGCCCTCACAAAGGAAAAACAAATCAAGAATTGCAACAGGCTTTAAAAACAAAAAAAGAAAAAAATCGAAAAAAAAGATACTAAGCCCTGTTTGTCAAACAATTCACTTGATGCGTTTTACCATGTAACCAATTTGCAGACAAATCCTCAAGGACATTTGTTTGCGACCTTCTGTTTTGAGCCAATTTCTAGAAATAAACTGTTATAAAATGATGTTTGGATGGTTGTCACAATACCGTGTAGCTCAGGCTACCGCTCCACGCTCCATATTTTTCATGCAAAATAAACCATAAAGAACCATTCAGCAGATCCTTGAGGCAATTATCTCAACAAGCACCAGATGCGTCATCACACACTACACAATAATGCTATTATCTAATGGCCAAGATGAAACAGCTGTAGACACATTATTTCCACTTCTGATATTTTTCATGACATAAAACTATTATAAGTGAGGACATTTAAGGAGGATTTATGTGGTTTATTTGAGGTTGAATGAATTAAAAACTACTCACAACTGTTATATATTAATATGTTAATATTAATTATGATGTTTTTATTAGTGTATATATACAAAAAAAACATTAAAAAAAAGTAGGCCTAAAATGAGCGGGCGATATTCTACAGAATAAGCCATGTTTTACTGCCATATTTTCTGCTGTCCCAGAACAGAAAACCAATTTTTTATTTATTTTTTTACTGAACCTGAAGGCCAACGGATTGGGAAAGGTTTTTATATTATATCAAATATACATTTTTGCAGTGATGTTTAACAATTGATTGACTAATAATAAAAAAAAGTCAAAAGGAAAAAAAAAAAAAAAAAAAACATGACCATTTTTGCTTCAGTAAATGTTCCTCAATACATTCACTCCAATAAACAGAGTGGAATGAATTGTTGGGAAACGTTTCAGGAATTGCCCAGCAGCACACACATATACACTTTCCAGATACTAAAATCCCTGGCCTACCTTGAACATTGCCAGCCCGGATCTCCTGTCTGCTCTTCAGAACTGGCATGATGGAGTAATCTGGGATTCGACTCCTCCTCTCATAGCCTCAGATGAAGGGATAGTAGACAGGGGAAGCCACGGAAGACTGAAGGATGGGGGCCCTTGCCGGGTGAGAGACGAAGGAGGTGTCCAATGACCGGGCACTATCAGCGTGGGGGTGCGGTAGGGTTGTCGCTAATTAAAGTTTAGTCATATGTACAAGATTTACAAAAAGAAAACGATCAAATTAGGCTTGCAAGGGATTGCTTGGAAAACAGATTTTAAAAGTGTAATGTAAAAAAAAAAAGAAAAATCTGACTAATCTGCAAAGAACCAGATCCAAGCTGGTTGAAATGGGGTTCTGATACTTTGGGATTATAAAAAGTTGACCATTAACTAGAGAAATGTCGGCATGAACTCGACATTTCGGAATTTAAAAGACGATTGGATGTCGAGCGATTTCTTTTGCCTCCTTCCATCCGATTCTCGGTCCCTTTCATCCAGCGCTGGCGATGGGCCCTTGCCAGAGGTCTCCTCGCAAAAGTCTGCCAGCGTGTGAACCCGGTTGCCGTGGAGATGAGGAGACGAGCAGTATATGCGAGTAGGCGCGCCTCTCTTTCTTTCCTCCCTTCCTCCCTCCTTGCTTGCTTGCTTGGCTTTTCTTTCACTCGCCGCCTTCGCTCTAGCCGGTCATGATCATCAGTTTGCCGGACCGCTTCGCGCTCTCCTCTTCCTCAGTCTGCAGGGGAGAAGACGAGAAGGGCACAGTCAGATGGCTGAGTGCAGCCGTGGATGGACGTGTTGCTGGTGAAGGCTGAATGCCAGTCTATTGCCTCTGAGGTCGAGGCTTTACACAGCCAAGCCGCTGTGTCTACATGCCCACTGTCACTTTCAATCTCACCGTGTTGCCCAACATTGTTGCCCACTCATGTTACTGTGAGATTTCTCGGACAGAAGATGTGCTTCCTTTTCATCTTTGCGCTTCTTAACATATGGTTCCGAACAAATTGCAGTCTGACTTACAAGTGTCCCGTTTTTTTTCATTATTATAAATTTGTGATAAAGTTCCTTGATGTATCAGGTTCTTACTTTGCTGCAATTAACATAAAACAAGACATTCCTGGACAAGACAGTGAGGTTATTTGACCCTAAAATGCTTTCTCATTTGAGGTTATCAAAATGTTGTTCCTCTTTCCTCATATACATTGATTGATATCATTTCATAATTGAACAGAAGTCAGGATCGGAATAAGGCACACATGCTGTACATCTGCCGCTGGTTGTTTTGGTCCAGCAGTGTCGCCAATTCAATGGGCCTGGCACCATTAAATAATGTATCGATTTGTTTATCAACATATCATCTCACTCTAGCAAATATTTAAATGAAATACATATAAACATTCTGTTACAGTCTCAGTTCCATCTTTCAATAATAAATATCTGCTGGTATTCTTAGTATTAGGCTGTTTAAATATTTTTTTGTTTTAAATTATATGTTTTACATGACATGTAATAATTCCATTTTTGGGACTGTACAAAATGTTTTTTTTTTTTTTATTATTTACATCAAACATTATCTACAGACACAATATGTTTAGACTTATCTGTGCTTACGGCGTGAAAACATCTCTGCACCCTTTTGAAAGACGCGTTTGTGCGTAGAGATGCTCTGTTACAACCAAACTTGAAACTTATTTAGGAGCCCACTCGTTCACCTTGTTAACAGGGAATATTTAAAAGGCATTTTCGGGGGAATATTGAACAGCCGATCTGACGATATCTTTAAATATAAAGTGAACGCAAAATGTCTTAGAACACAGGAGTCGTTTTTTGCTCTCACGCAAATCACCTCATTTAGAAAGGTTTACCAGAGGCAAAAGATACTACACAAAGAGGATTTGTACATGGGAAACGTGGACTAATTTGCATTAATCATCTATAGGGGAATATTCTACTGTTAATTAGCCATTAGGTTGATGAGAGAGTTCATTAACAATTTAAGGTCAAAATAAGACCTCATACTCGAAAGTCTGGTCGGGGAAAAGCTAACACAGCACTGGCCCACCTAAGCAATACATGATGCACTCATACAGATATACTGTATAGCCTAATATGTCATAAGGTGCACAGTGCGCTCACTAAAGTCATGCTGAAGTCAAAAACAGTCAAGCTGGTGTGCGAGTCACACTACATCTGTGATACATTTCCCAGAGATCTAGGCGTTATCATAGATCTGTTGCAGAACCATCGAGCAAGAGGAAGAAATGTAATGAGGCAGGAGAAGGGGGACATCAACACGGCACTGGTTGACAAACCTTTACCAAAAACTAAAAATGCACTCTAAGAAAAGGATAACGATGCAGATGAATGCCTGTAAGTAAGTGCATGCACCTGCACACTGCACTGGACAAATTGTAAGAGTCAGCTGGTGGGTACTTTGGGCATGTTTCCAAACACGAATTAGAAATAGTGCTTACTTAAAAGAGGTTAAACAATTATAATAATGCGGAGTAAATACAAACGATGGCTAAAGATCAAACGCATGGCCCGATAAACAACCAATTAGTCACAGCGGGGGTGAAGAGAGGTGTAACAGTGCGAGCAAATCTGCCGGGAAACTATAGAGGCACCATTTACTGAGAACTCGCCGATGAAAGTTTGGGCACGATACACGGCCATCAGCAGCATGCATGCGTTCATACATGCACACAAACACCCATGCACACACACGTTCTTGCTCGATGAGCTATCCTGGTGCACACGCCTACTGGTCATGCATTTGCATACACTCGGAGGTTGCGAACAAGAAGCGAGCGCTATATCCATTCACTACTCACCTAATTAACTCTTTTCTGTAACACATAATTTATTGACTGTAGTGGAGACGTTTTACAGAGGAGGAGAGCTGAGACACAAAAGCAAAGACAGAGCGAAAGGAGTGGTCCTTCATAATCCTCCATGACAAGATCCCCCTCTCAGAAGAGTCAATAAAGAGGTATAAATTAAGCCCCCTTGTCAGTCCAGAAGAAAAGGGGTTAACAGGCTAAAGCGGCTGCCATAGGGCCTATGTTACTGGGTGTGATTTTTCACCGTATGCTTGCCCATACAGGCAATTTCACGTTGATGTCCATGGATGTATATATATATATATATATAGGTGTATTGTACAGTTTAAAGACATACTGAGAACATTTTAGCAGAGGCAATGCTTTTAAAAAGAGCACTCCCAAAAAGGTGTGGCCGTGTGAAGCTCGGAATGCAACGTAAAGAAAGGACGAAAATGTGACACAGGAAGAGAGAATGGGCAGTGATGAGTGACACTTCCAAGTTCTATCTTTTTTTTCCTTTTTATCTGTCTATCAGTCTGTCTCCATCTACAACAATGTCCAATTCACCTCAAAGCCACAGCAAGGTACTACCCGCCTAATCCACTGTGCAAGATCCAAGTAATGCCAACTCTAGGTCTCATGCCTAATGGAGGATGAGGATGATGAAGACAAGTGGAGGGGAGAGAGCTTTAGGAATTACGTTCAGCCAGTTCTGGATGAAGACCGATCAAGGAACGGGAAGGGAAAATTGAAAACATGCAGAAGCACAAGAATTCAATTCTGAAAAATATTTTGAAGAAAACAAGGAGCAAATACAGGTTTCAGAACTGTGTGCATGTATGAGTTTGTGTGTGCGTATGTCAAGGGACGGGGGTGTATGGTAAGGGGCAGTAGAAGTGCTAATGCCCGTTCATAGATTGGCCAAATGAATATAAGCATCTATCAAACAGGAAATGGGATACACTCCGAATGACTTGAGATGGTCATTAGCTCCAAACTAAATACAGCTCAACAAATTAGATATAGAATAGAATAAAATTGCCCCAACTTTGCCAAATCAGAATATGAAATTAAAAGGACGCCAAATAGTCTGGAAATTGATCTCATTCTCACCTCAGGGCTATATTTGTTTTGTTTTTCCTTCCCCTTACAACAGGTTGCAGAAGAAGTTGGTCATTTACTTAACAGAAACAGAGGGGCCACGACATGTGGAGAGGTAAAATGGTTTCTCAAAGACGACAATTAAAAATGGGTGCACTTTGCCATGATGACAGATGAGGAGGAGGACTTGACAACAATGCGAGACCAGACCAATATCGACTCACTGAATACTGTCCTTTCAGGCATAGTTTAGTGTGCGAGCGCATTTGTGTGTTAATGTGTGGTTTATGTATACGTAAAGCACACACAAATACACACGGACAGACAGATAGACAGACACTAAACAATAGTTAACCTACCTAGAGTAAAAATTTAAGAATCCCGCAAGAGTGTGATGCAAAGAAAATGGGTGTGGAGGGACCAAAAGAGAAAGAAAGGGGGAAAAAAAATGAGTCATTCAAAAGGATTTTTTTTGTTGTTATCTTAGGGGGAAAAAATCCTCCCAGTTCACATATTAGCAGAGTTTAGAGACAGAAAGAGGAGTGCGATGGGGGAAGTAATGGTAGCAGTAGACACTCAATGGCAATGAGGGACGAACAGGTAGGATGGTTTGGAGGAGAGGGAGGAAAGAGAGGACAACAATTAAACCAAAATTCCTCCCTCCTTTCTCTGTTCTGTCACTTATAAACAGAGGAAATTATACACCAAGTAGATGGAGAAGTAGATGAGAAGGCAAATGATGGAGAGAGAGACTATGTGAAAAGATGAAGCACCTCCCAGCACCGCGATGAGGAATAGGAAAAATATAAAACGAAAGAAAAAATTGAATACTCCAAAGCCTTCCGTTTTTGCTCTGTTAAGTGAGGCGAGGGGGGGGGGGGGGCTTTCAAATAGCGTCCCCCTCTCTCCGCAACTGGTCTGTCTTCTGTCTTCGACACAGCAAGATGCTACTCTCCCATCAGATGAGCTGCAGCCCTTTGCCAACACAGCTGTGAGACACGGCACTCAGGCTGGATGGCATGGTGGGGTGCTGCCTACCCAGAGATACACAGTGTGGAGCCGAGAGCACACCTCTGACTGGAGGACAGCGCAGAGCACAACTCAAACTGCAGTCACTCGCTCTCCTCCTCCCCCTCACAAAGAGAGAGAGAGAGAGAGAGAGAGAGAGAGAGAGAGAGAGAGAGAGAGAGAGAGAGAGAGAGAGAGAGAGAGAGAGAGAGAGCGAGAGAGAGAGAGAGAGAGAGAGAGAGAGAGAGAGAGAGAGCGAGAGAGAGAGCAAGAGCGAGAGAGAGAGCAAGAGCGAGAGAGAGAGAGAGAGAGAGAGTGAGAGAGGGAGGGAGAGAGGGAGGGAGGGAGACGGGTCTCTATGTAGTATTGTGAATTAGAGATGCTACAGTAAAAGACAGGCTGTGGCAACAATTGTCAAGGAAACTGTTCCGGCAAAGGAAGCAATGGCTCCCTCTGTTGTTAAAATCAAAGTGCCGGTGCAGTGGTGTTAAAAGCATTCAAATCATTGACATGTAAAAAGTGAAAGAAGCGAGCTCAGAGCGGTTGATTAGGGATAATGGTCCGGCGTTGGAAAATGCTGCTCGAGTAACAGTACATTAGCATAGTTACTAAACTATCAAAAGTAAAAGTAGATATTATGGAAAACTAATCATAGATTATTCTTTCTGACGATTTAATGCCCAAGCATTAAATTACTCAACTTGCAGTTGGTTCAGGTTGATTGACTAAATTGTTCTTTAAAATGCCCAGCAAACGATAACCATTAGAAATTAATCAGACAGGTAAAGTGTATTTCTTTATAGAGTTTCCATTGTCAATGGAATCAATTGTGAACCTCTACCAGCTTCTAACATTTTTTTTTTATGAATAAAGTAAAAACTGTAGCCTGTCGAAAGCTGTTTTTGGCCCCTTTCACCAGCTAAACTATAGTATTTTACTGTGATTAATAAGAAAATGTAATATTTCACGTGTTAAATCATAAAAGGAGTAATGTGCATAACCAAATATAAATGTATAAATTACACACATTTTACTGCTGAAGCTTCTTCTTTATTTTAGTTATAATAACACTTTTACTTGTGGTTGTTGCTGGGTGTTTTAATTGTGATTGCACTTTTATAAATCACACATATTATAGAGTTTGTACTTTCCTGACCTGGATAATTGTGTTGAGACAACAGGTAACAAAATATTTAGACTCCACACGAATCGGGATTCATTAAGGTAGAGCGCCTCTCTCTGCTGAAAGGAAGCATTACAGCTCGCGCACGTTTTCAATTTGTGCGGTAAAAACTTGGGGCGGCCATTTAAATTCAAACTTCAGATATACAAGTAAGACTAAATATATTTAAATACAGGGCAGGATGTTCACTGTTGTTCGGCGGGTTTGAGTCAAACACAGGCTGCAAATTACGAAATCAGGAGGAGGCCGGAAGTATGTCGTTTAAGTGCACGGAGGTGCACAAACCTAGCTTGAGCGAGAGAAAAACACACACACACACAACTGTTGACCATAAAACTCTGAGCTCAATGAAATGTAGTTTCAAAGTGTGACGACACTGGGTTCAAACGTCGTGGAGGCCTTTCTCCGTGGAGTGTTCTCACCGTGAACGTGGCTTTTCTCCGGGTTGGCCGTCCGCCTCCCACAGGCCAAACAACAGCTGTTTGCGTGGCCGGAGACCATGACACTGGTTGGTGGGCGGAGTCATGTGATCGGCTGCGGTGGGTGTGGTCTCTGTTGAAGGCGTAAGTGTCGCATGGAGAGCTGGAGCGACGATACCGTTGTTGAAATCATCCCTAAAGTCGGCAGATTTGCTTCATCACTGGCTGTGAGGATTTCAGGGTAGCTCTGGAAATTCTCAGGAAAACAAAGCTTCAGCGGGATCAGTTTAATCATCTGGATCAAGGATGCAAGGGACTTAGAAAACACCCAATGCTTCTGCGTTCAAAGTACCGTCTATAGTTTAACTGGTGAATCAAAAAAAAAAGGGACCGTTTGGAAGATATGTCACGATGGGCCCCATGTCCCTGTTGGCACTATAGTTATCAATGCGGTGGCGTCGAATTGCAGTGAGAACGCTATAGCAGGACTTTAATAAAACATTTTATTGTGTTTGTCAAAGTCTGGTTGCCAGACAAAATTTACAAAAGTTGTCATTCAGTTTCTACCACACATTTATACATTTCTCTGCAACTCTTGAGTATTCATTTACAAAAGTAAAGCAATCAACATCCAGGTCAGCGTAACAGGAGACAACATAACTTATCCGACTTGGTAAGAGTGGCAAATTAATTAAACAGCTCGAGTCACAAAAAAAATACAATACGCAACATAGATTAACTAGACAAGAGCAACCGTCAGTCAGAAGTCCAGCTGTTATTTAGATATTTACACCGTATGTGCCCAACGCACAATAAAGAAGTATAGATATTCATGAACTCTCGAATTCATAACAACGTCTCCACTCCTTCATTGTTCAACTTGAGCTGGAACTGATGACATTTGTGCACTGAGGTTCACAGAAGCTTCCAAAGCGCCCGTAGATGTCTTTGGCTCTCACAGCGAAATGATAGGTGGAGCCAGACTGGAACTGGGTCAGCGTACAGGCCATGGGCAGAGGAAGGGCCTTCACCTCCCCAATCTTTTTCCAGTGCTGCGCTGCACTGCTGTTAGAGTTGTCTTGATGGAAGGCATAGAGGTGATAGCTGTCCACGGCCGCACAGGTCCGATCCGTTTCTGTCACGCACCAGGACAAAACTATACCAGTCTGACTTGGCACCAGCTTCAGCTGAGGCTGCTGAGGAGGGGAGGTCCGCTCGCCCTCCGTGGGGAGACGAGGGTGCGCGGGCGGCACGGGGAGAGGAGGCAGAGCCGTGCTGGAGCCCCGGGCTGCCGTAGTGGAGGTTGGGGTGCGCGATTTCATCTGAGAGTCCTGTTAAAAAAAAATGTAATAAAATTATAAAACGTGGGCCCTTGAACAAAGTAACTAGTGTGATTATAACCACATTTTCAGTTAGTAAGTTCTTTCATGATTTACAAAAGACCTCTACATGACATTAAAGAGAAACGTGAGAAGGAAAAGTTACAGAGAAAGGTTTACATACACAGAGATTTACTTGCAGACATTCGACATAAGAGAATCATTTTTTCTAATCACTTACCGGTGGGGGGCGGTGGTGAATTGTTAACTGGGGAATGCTGGTTGGGCTCTGATTGCTTTGAGGGGACGACCGGGCTCCTGCACCTGATAATTAGACACAACAGCTAAGTTGAAGGGTAAAGCACTGGATTTATCCACTTCTCGCAGATAACATCTTGCACAAAGTCATTTCATGCTCTCGGTATGATGTGGAGGTCTTACTGTTGAGAAGGCTGGTGAGGGGGAGAGGACGCTGAATCGGTGAGGGAGCCGCAACAGTGGCATTTTTCACTCCTGTCACTGGAGAGCATTAAGCACAACATAATGAGACTAAAGGCTGCTTCTCAAGTCAAGCATTGGCCAGCATGAGGCATCCATAAATGGAAATCTATTTCAGCGTGTGGGCAAAACTGTTACTCACCTTGCACATCATCGTCATCCTCAGTGAGATCAATGACGGAGCCTTTGGGTCGTGCTGCAACCGACTTGGACGGAGTGGCTCCAGTAGCTTGGTTGTCTGCGGAAAAGGGAGGTGGGGTGGAGGGGTGCGTGTTAATCAAGAGAAATTCAGTGCAGGGGAGAAGAGCAGCAGCAGCAGCAAAACAAAACAAAAAAGAGAGAGAGGACAGAGGAAAAATTGCAGCAGTACCATTCATGAGAGTTTAAATTCCACAGCCCGTAGCAAACCTCACCTGTCTTTGACGTCAGAGATGTCCCTTGCGGGGGCCCCGGAGCAGTGGACCCTGTGGCCGCTGGCCCCGACGTCGCAGGCGAGGAGGCTGACGACATCGCTCCGGCTACAGAAACGGACTGAGCTGGCGTCCGGGCTGTGGTTACCGATACGCCGGCGCTGGGCGTAGTTATCCCGCCCGCACCCCCCTGGTACACCGCTCGGGCTAGAGAGAACTGGGCAGGAGACATTTGGCCAGTGGGGGCCTGCAGCGCCGGGACAGAAGCAGCAGATGGACTCGAAGCTGCGGTGGTAGTGATGGGAGCCGGCTTGAGTATGAAAGTGGTGGTGGTGGCGGTGGTTTTGGCCTTGCCGAGTGAGCCGGCTGCAGACAAAGAGGAGACGGGGAAGTTGACCAGCGTTCCCCCCTGGCCATTAGCCACCGATAGAGGCAGCTGGATGAGGAGCGGCTGACCAGTCGCCACCATGCTGCTCCCGGAGGCCGTCTTCAGCAGCAGGGTGCCCGTGGAGCTTTGAGTGGTGATGCTGCCGGCCAAGTTGGAGGCAGCATTAGAAGTGGAGGTGATCAGCTGGAGGATGGGGGCCTGTTGGACCAAGGCCGTGTTGGTGGACGTCGGGACTGAGACAGAGGCCGACAGAGCAGGATTCACTGAGGAAAATGTGAAAACGGTTGGTTTCAGAATACGGTCAAAAGATATTAAAATGAATGGTATAATGTTCTACTTCACTCAGCCAGAGTCAAACATATTTTCCCATTCAATCAAAGGGTTGCGAAACCTGTAGAAGATTTGTAGTCATTGCATTACAGGTTTTAAACTGCCATGAGCTTTCTACAAATGGCAAACAATGGGCATAACAATGCTGATTTCAATTAAATCACACACACACACGCCTCTAGGAAACTTAAGGAATAAGGCTGGTAAAAGTTCTGTTATCTTCAATAAATCCAATTCCAAATTCATATATTCCTCAGCCTGTCCGTGGCACTCACCCCGAGACAAAATAACTAACGTATAAGTCTTAACTTATGTTATATATTCATGATCGCTGGGCACAGTTGCTTTTATTCATATCTTAATCTGGTTTAAAGAATGAGGGGAACTTATTTTGAGCCACAGATTGGGTGTGTGTGTTTAAATATTCAGGCAAGCAGGAAAATACTATGTTGGACCGACCTGAAATAAACTATGGGGCCTAATGTGTTTGGCAAAAATTTCATTTGGTTCTTTAAATATTCCTTTGTGGTGCAGAAGGACACTACAGCATCCGGACACAAGTACATACACAGAGCGTAAAACTGCTGCAAAATTAAGCATCACTGTATTCAGACCAACACCATCCAATATAAAGGGAAATCCTAAAACTCACCGGCTGTGTTGGGGGAAGAAACGGTTGTTTGAGTCTGCTTTACCTCGATGGAAGTTCGGGCTGTCCTGTTCGGAAAGATTGCTTATGCTTAGAGTTGTTCAAACTTTGAGCGATTTATGTCCATGACAGGGAGACCAGCGAATGTGGTATGGTGAAGAGATTTCCATTTATTCCTTTTCATACAGTCATCTTCGAACAACTTGTGGCAAGGCCCCTTCGCTCAACTGAAGTACAGTTAGAGGTTTTCATTAAAGCATTCATCAGTGTGAAGTTCAACATTTTCAGGTGTGGTGCCAGTTCCACAACTCTTTGTGTACAAGTCACCAAGGACACAATTCCTTTTCAACATGAAATTGAGTTTTTACTAAACGCTAACAAGAATCGAGTAAAGATCGATAAAAAACAAAATGCTTTAATATTTTCATTGACAATTGTCCCAGTATGCTTCTGTTGCTGTACCATTGAGCACTCAAAATGGCACAACCACTCCTTGTTTTTTTTATTTGTCTATTTTGCTTTTATTTAACCGACAAACATCTCACTGAGATAAAAAAAAAAAAAAATCCCCTTTACAAGAGCATTCTGACCACGACAGGTAGCAGCACAATTAACAGGATTGCAGACAAACAAATTACAATTACCAATGAAGATGAAGTATACAGAACAGGACTCTAAAATTCCAAAAATATCCGTCACAAGTCTTCCAAATCAGGGATCAGACAAAGGCCATTATGAATGAGTCGTCTGTCATAAAAAACCCAGGCACATGCGCCTGCCCTCCGACTAATTTAAAATTAAATTAAAACGGCCTAAAAACGCATCCAGACCAGCTCCCCGAGATTCAGGTTATTTTTCAACATATTCCAGGCAGACGGGGGGGCAGCTTTCTTTCGCATTTTTCCTCCCAATACAGAGCACGCTTCAGGGACCTGGGAACGCCCTATCCTTTATGAATTATCTAGAAATATAGCTATGGTAAAGCAGACCAAAAATAGCGTCCTATTTAAGATTATGCCAATGGTTAAGACTACTCGACAAAAGCTCGAGTGGAAAGGGGTAGTAGACGTAGGATCAGTGGTTTTCCTTTTGCATGAGCAAAAACCACGAGCTTTGTTTTGTCAGAAATGGTAACAAGGTGTAAACCAAACAAAGTAAACTGTACAGGATTGAACATTGCAGTAGTTGTTGCAGAAAAGGAGCCTGGTTTGATGCAGGTGCAATCGCAGTATCCTCCAGACGAATGAAATCTTCTGGAGATCGATACCTGCCTGCACACACTGAGATGTGCCTAGAAAATCCATGTTGACACTGTTTTGGCTCGAGTACTGCATGACCCACAGTGTCCAAAGCCTCAGGCGCGCCGATAACAAGGGCACGGCGAAAAAATGTTGCTCGTTTTCTAAATCGTTTACTACTATTAAGGCCGCTGTAGTTGTCTGCGCTTTTTTTTTGTTTGTTTTTCGTTTAACCTATAACTTCTATCGATGGTCGGATGAAATATTGTTAGTAGTGGAGAAGCTTTTGAGAAGTTCTTTGGTTATATTCTCGAAAGAATTCCGGTCTTCTCTTGACTCGCAGTATCTCATTGATAACATCACGGACCTCTCTCCAGCTTTCATAGGACAGTACAGGGAATCGACGCTCAATATACACCTTTATAGTCCTCCTTAAATTCTTGGGCAACGCATCCTTCCCCAATAATCCCACGTAGTTGACCTTAGCGACCCAGTCGCAGTATTCTTCGTATGGGACTAAGGAGCGGAATATGTATGATGCGTAGCGATCTGGCCTGGGATGTCCCGAGTTCCTTTTGCAGTTTTGGTACAGCACTTTCTCCATCTGGACAGTGATATTGCGGAGATTTATGTCTTCTCTGCATTTTCCCTCACTGAAATCTGCCAGCTTTTTCGCTATGGCCATATGACGCGACACTTCCACCTCTATCTCCTCTTCTTGCTTCACCTTCTTGACAGACAGTGCAGAAGTCTTGCCAACAGAGGACGCCACTCGCACACGGGGCACCTCGGGCTGTGGTTCTACCGTCTGCCGACGGAGCACGCTGTTGGGAGGAGATGTGCAGTTTTAACTACACTCTGCACTGCCTGAGGACACGCTTAGGCTTCACATTGTAGAACGTCACAAGACTCAGGACCTGGACCCACGCGTGGTTACTTTGCATGTGCAAAACACAGATTTGGACGTGTGTTTGTTTATTCGAAACCAGTCTTATGAAATATTTGGAGTGAAGTTTAAAGTTTTAAAAGGCTGATCCTGAGAAACCGAACAAGAGACACGGAATCTTGGTTTCCAAAACTGTATGGGTTTGGAGGATGTAAGGTCTATCCAATAGTTTTAAATTCACCTTCTAGTGATTACAGATAGCAACCTGGGACAATGTCAACTACTCACGCTTTGAACGGCTCAGTGTGCAGTTCTGGCTTCAGTCCGGTATTGTCACGTTCATACAAAGGCCAAATTATAACAACTAAAGCACTGCTGTATTCAGATATAGCATGCAGTAAATTTTGAAAAACTGACTAACGTGAACTTGCACCAAAAAACCCTGAAAATCTTGATGGTAAATGTAAAGGTAAAATATATACAGGTTGACAGGGAACTAGATTATAAAACAGCCCAAGGCATGGACACACTTACCGCTGAACTTGAGGATTATTCCCGACAGCTGCAGCCTTGGCAGCAGTAGCAGCGGCAAGAGCCTGAGGAAATCGGACAGTATATTGACAGGACATTTTCAGGAAATATTGCTGGCATACTAGTTTGGAAGGTTTTTTGTCAAAAAAGATTGTATTACCTCTTGTTTCCTTTTGTTCTCCGATGCCTGATTAGCCTCGCCAAACTTTTTGGCTAAACGGGCTATTTTGGCCTAATAATTGTAGAAATTAAGGTTAGAGAAAAAGTTGATTTCATTCTGTTCTCGGTGTTCTCGCCGTAGAAATACAATATAACCATCCACTTACTTGAAGTGCGTTAATAGCAGTTTGGTGTTTGGTGGCACAGTCGATCTTCTCTACCCTGTCCTTGAGTTCTTGGAAGTTTTTGTCGAAAATGGTCAGCTCCAAAACCCGCAACCGTTCATCCACCAGCTGTTGCACAATCTGTCAAAGAAAATGAGGTAAAAAAAATACCTATATTAGAAAATACCATTTACACTTAAGAAAAAGTTGAATGCCGCAACAGCTAACTTGATGTTTACGACAAATACCTCAAACGCTGCAGGAATGTTTGAACACAAACATAACTTGATTGAATGTGCAATATTCCATTCTGTTTCAATATTTATATTCCCGTCACGCACATCCACTTTAAAACCACTGTATAGTAATTATTGCTGCTAAATTATTTCCACCTCTCTTTTTTACCCACCTCTTATTTTTTATCTATATATAAATGTGTGTATTTTTTATTTTTTTGTTGTTGTAAACTTTTGCACTATTTTCACCATGCGGAGTAGCTCCCCAAATTTCGTTGTGTGTGTAACATACAAAGACAATTAAGTCTATTTCTTTCTATTTCTTTCTCTTCACAAACCTTTTCCAGTTTGTGGTGACTGCCCGCTTTCGCAGTAATTTTGAGCTCCAGTTGTGCCTCCAGCTCCTCACCACGCTCCAACTTGGGCCTCTTCCCCTCTTTTTTCACGGTTTGTGTGTCTTTTTCAGTCCCCTCTGATAGAGCGCGTTTCAGCCCAGAGGTTGAACCTTTCTCCTCCTGCACTACTTGGAAATCAAGACAAAGACCTGTTTACTACCCACCCAGTGTCGAACAACATGAAAACATAACATTAGTAAACAGTCATCTAAAAGCTGTGTTAAGCAATGATAACTCTGTCGTACCTGTATTAGATGGTGGAGTTGATGAAGGCCGAGATGGTTTTCTAGTGTTTCTAACATTCGTTTTTTCCTGTTTGGTCTCTACTTTAACTGGGTCCACCTGCATCTTTTCCTCACTGATGGATTTCTTCTTTACATCTTCTCTGTAATCCTTCTCTACTTTCCTGTCTTCTTTTTTGAAGTCTTTTCCTTCTTGTTTCGAAGCTGGATGAGACGTGGAAGGACAAGAGGAAGTTATAGATTTGGACGAAGAAGGGATTTCATCTTTCATTTTGGCTGTGGAGGCCTCTTGGTCCTTGGCCTTTGCATCATTATCTGTATCCATTGATTCTGTGTAGTTAGATACTGGAGATGGCACGGTGGAATGTGGAAGCAAACCTTTAACGGACTCCTTCACTGAATCCATGGCTGGGTCCTGTGCTGTAGTCTGTTTCTCCTGAGGAAGATTGTAAATATTAAAATTAAAAATGATTAAATAAAAATGAAAAATTCGATTTTATTTTAAGAATTTACCTCCTTCTTTTTCACCACGGAAAACCCTTCAGTCTCCTTTTCCTGGTTTTCCTTGGATTCTGTCAGTGGTGATGTGACAAGATCATTTAATGAGGGGGTCAGAGAATCTTTGTGCACATCTTCCTCCTCCATCTTTTTCAGTTCAAAGTTAACAGCCTGGAATGGTGATGTAGGAGAAGTAGGATTTTCTTCCTTTTCTCTTGGACTTTGCGACGAGGCAGGGGAAGGCGACAGATTCAAGGACAAGAATGGAGCAGGAGAGGCAGGTGATGTAGCATGGGGGGAGTTTGATTCTGAGATGTTGCATTGTTCTTTGTCTCCCACTTTTTGTCCATCATCTTTGTGCGTGCCATTCATTAGAGGCGGAGGAGATGGGTTGGACAAACCTGGAGCTGCCGTCAACAAAGTGCTGTGAAGACTCTCCAGTTGCTGTCGATCACTGATCTTCATGGTTTTCCTGGCACGGAAAATTTTCTTCTTCTCCTCTGTCCCAACAACTTCCATTGCTGCCTGCGGAGAGAAGGAGAGTTTATGCCATCAAGGTCTGGAACTGCAAAAGTAAAGGGCAGGGCCTTCCACTTGTCAACCTGTGGAGGACTTTACGCTTTGTATTGTACAGAAATTGATGCAGAGCCTGAGGAGAAACACTAGAGGTCACTGTAAAGCCCGGTAGCTAGCTTGTTTTTTGCCTTTTCTAGAAGGTTCTTCTTTTCCAGAAGTCTGCATAACACAGTGGTCCGTTCCCAAAGAGTCGGTTCCTTTACTACAATTTGGATTCAGCATTCAAGACAAATCAGGCACATCTTTAGCGCCTTGTTACACACAGCTGTATCTTTCCTAAAGTGACAATAGTTAGGTGCATATCATATCAAAAACATGCAACTGCTCAGACACATTTCCTGTTCTGTCATTTTCTGATTAACTAGATTAGATTACGTGTTCACCTAAGCCACGATCAGAGGGAAGAATGACAATGTAATCACTAAAAGCAGCAACCAATCTTTCTCCCATCCCCCCCACCTTGCTATTGGTTCAATCCTTAGCGAATCAGAAGGGACGAATGGAGTCTCTGTTGGCAGCAGTAGAGGGGTTGTGCAAAACATTAAGGATTTTCCGTATGTACTTGTGACTGTTGCACAAAATGCAGAAATAAGGCTAGTTGTCCTATTAAATATATAATGATTTCATGCATATTAATTATATTAACGTATATTAGTGCATTAATGACGAGTGAGTTATGTTTTTTTATGGGAGCCAACATTACAAGCTGTGTCATCTTACATTCAGTAGCACTCAAGAAATGTGCTATGGTACTCGGAAACGTGCAGTGCATAAACTACAATATATTCCTTGTGAAAAACTCACCTTCACGTTGAAAGGACCCAGGTCATCGATTTGCTAGAAGTCTTTGACAATCTAATAGAAAAGGAGACACAATAATTGTACATTATTGCTTCAAACAAGGACTACAAAATAAACTATTTGTGAAATCAACAGACCACGATTTACACAAGGAAAATAGTGGTGCGGCAGTGGTAACACCTGAGGGTGGCGCTAATGCAACGTAAAGGATGCCAACTAATGTAAAACTGCAAGAAGATTTAGAAGAAACGAGCCCTCCTCGAGATACCTCTTTAAACGATTTGCATATTTCTTCAATCCTAATAAAATGATTGAATGTACATTGTGATTTTAGTACTAGCCAAGATATTTGACTATAATATTTCGTGCATGATAATATGGCAATAACTTAGCATTAGCATAGGATTTAAGACTTAAAAGCTAAATTGATTACACACCATCGCCATAAATGTGTCCAGTGACTAATGAGCTCAGGCCATCAGACAGTCTAAGAGAACCCAACCCACGTGGCACGCTGGACAAAGCAAACACCAAATGAAGAAAAGGGCTTTCATAGGCAAATAACTTTAACCGTATTTCAATGAATGGGAGCTCTGCAATGTGCAGCCAAACAGGTTTGATTTTGAGATGTTAACAATTGTTGATAGTTTACCCATAATATAGGGACAGAACACATAAAACCGGTGATTATTCAAGTTGTCTTTAAAATCTTATCTAGTGAGATCATAAAACCTGCTTCGGTTACCCAGTGTGAAGTTGGTTAGCTTTCCTGTTACTATATTGTTGAAATGCAGGAGTCTAGTTGATAGAGGTATGAAAAGGCCTCGTTCTCCAACAATGTCAGATTTAGCCATGTGCATTTTGCAACTTTGCAACTTTGCAGGCTGTCACGTGCGCCATGGGAAAAGTGCAACATTTGCTCAGAGGACCTTGACTGAGTGTTCACTTATTACTGTAAGCCACTGAGATGCTACACTGCAAACCAACCCTGCTCTGCTGTCCTATACATTTGCTGCCTGCAATTCCTTGTTATAAAAATAAGTAAGAGGGCATTTCAGCATTACTGCATAAAAGGGTAAGCTGGAAAAAGCAAGGAAAACGTTAAGAACTAAAGAACGGTGAAAATAGCAAGCACGATCTCCGGTACACTTCACATTCCAATGTTATTGCACACTGCGCATAGCACAATATCCCCCCTCCCCCATCCTGCGGCCTCGTTTACTGCGCCTGGATTCAGTGCAGATACTCAAAATGGCCGCCATCTCTGCTTGTTCTGCCAGGCTGAGCTCTCTGGAGCTAGCTGAACGGGTCTCTCTGTCAGAAATATCAGGATACAGCATCACCCTGCTTTCAAAAGAACCTTCAATTGGCTTCATCAAGCTGGCAGAATTAACAAAATGCAGTATGTTTAAACTTCATAATGTGAAGTCAAAAAGGTACATAAGCCTTGTACACAGTCCAGAAATAATTAAAGAAAAATTCTGTCCCAACCCAGCAGCTCCTATAACACAAGCTAACTCCCCCATCGGTGCTGAGTGACAGTTTCAAAATGTAGGCCTTAATGGTTTAGGTTATGTTTCTATGGTTTGTGTACTAACTATAAAATCACAGAGCCATAGCAAAAGAAAGTCTAAATAGCCTTAATATATTTTTCTTAACGCTATGTAAAACTATCAGTTCGTCAGCCGATAATCCCGTCAGTGAATCCTTCACTGTCAGAATTTTCTGGAGAAATGCAGTACATGCGCTATGTGCCTCAGCACGCCTGGTCTGGGTGTGGCTATTAATGCACACCTCTAGATAGGCCATCAAAAGCTACATAGTACATTTTGGGAAAGACAAAATAAAGACTCAATACCCTTCAACGGCAGAGACTGTAAGGCGTGACAAGTGCTCACAAAAGCCGTTACATGTTTATGTATTGTGATATCGTGTTCCTCACACAATCAATTGATATCTGAGGTGAATGTGCAAGGGTCCGTATTATTTGTATTTACACCCAAAAATGTGAACGCAAGTCCCGCTAGCTTCATGTAATAGCATGCACCAACTGCATAACATCCAAGAAGACATCCATTACTTTGCCTTCCTCTATTCCTTCTCTATGCATCTTTTGTTAAATCAATCACTTTGAGCCTCAAAGAAACGTGATGTTTTGGGTTCAACAATCCAAAAGGTACGAACATCAGTGCACAGAATAATGGGCCTGTGATTTCCAGTAAGTTTTTAGTATTTACGCCCAAAAATGTGAACGCAAGTCCCGCTAGCTTCATGTAATAGCATGCACCAACTGCATAACATCCAAGAAGACATCCATTACTTTGCCTTCCTCTATTCCTTCTCTATGCATCTTTTGTTAAATCAATCACTTTGAGCCTCAAAGAAACGTGATGTTTTGGGTTCAACAATCCAAAAGGTACCAACATCGGCGCACAGAATAAGGGGCCTGTGATTTCCAGTAAGTTTTTTATATATATATACATATATATATACACACACACACACACACACACACACACACACACACACACACACGCATATATATATAACAAATAGGAAAAAATATATATATATATATATTTTTTTTTCCTTAGCTTCTTTTTAATGAAGCTTTGAAAACTAGCCTTCCATATGCGAGGAGGATTTTTTTCACATATGCACAGAGACATCCAAACAGGAGGCAAAGCGCGTTTTCTTTGTTTTCTCTCTGGGTTTCTGACAAATTATTTTCTCTTATGTTGAATAATAGCAGTGCGTTTCTAAACTACGCATCTGGAATTAGTTTCAACTAACACTAATTAAGACACTGTTAAGGAAGCAACACAAAATTAAGCATTTCAAACTTCCTTTCATTATTGCTCTTCTATCTAAATAAGTGTGATCTTCCAGTTAGGCTGCGGAGTACTGCATATAGATATATAAAAAGAAAAAAAGGAAAATAATGGCCACCTTCTTAGTTGCCAACAAGTGAGATGGATTTAACCTGTGATATAGCAAAGAAATTCACATTCAGAGCCAATAGCCCAACTTTGAGAGGTTTAAAAGACAAAGAGAAATGCTAAACATGCCCTGAGAAAGGAAATTATGACCTTTAGCAGGATGTGTGGTTTTGAGGCCTTCCATGTATTAGTTGATTGTGGGAGCCGGGAACAGCTGAAAGGCCAGAAAGAGAACATAAAAGAAAGAAGGAGGGGCTCAGCTAGGACTAGTCCATCTAGTTTTTTGCAGAGGTATTTCTATAAAATGGTGTGATACCAACCCAAGTCTATAATAGTTATAAATTAAACCCTTGAAGACAAAATGCAATACCTGACAGAGCAATATTATGAATGATATCAAATATTCCAAAAAACGAATTGTATTTTTTCTTACTGATGACAGTTATGAAGTGCATGATATGATATGGCAAATTCCTAAAAATCAATGTTTGTGTCTATAAAATTTTTAGTACAATGAAAAACATTATCTAGCTCAACCTAAGCTAGCAGCGCACAGACAGAGGGGAAGTACACTCCACAAGCTGTTGCATAGCAACCCCCATCCCCCACCTCTAGCACAACTAGTCCACAGTATGGAAATCTACAGCCAACATGGACTACACCATTCCAATAGGGTAGAGGGGGGACTGTCCTCTCTAAATATCAGCATACGCAAAGAAAGTTTCTGATTTGAAAAACATTAAAACTGATAGATAAATGATTGAATTCAATGAATGAAAGATGTTTATCTGAACTGTGTGTGTGTGTGTGTGTGTGTGTGTGTGTGTGTGTGTGTGTGTGTGTGTGTGTGTATATATATATATGACATGGTCACCTGAGGAACCATGGGAAAATAAACTGACCAGTCACTGCCACTGACCTGAGTACTTCATTAGACCTAACCCACTGTAATACCCCAAAATTACCAGTTTAAACTGTAGAGGCTCATACAGAGGCTATAATGAGCTTTCACATGAAGACTATTTTATGAGTGTTATGTTTAACTCCCTAATTGGTTGAAGAAAAAAAAGGTAATTTAACCAAAGTAGTTGAGTGAGTTGAATAAATAATTTATTCACCTTATCAATGAAACAAAAGCCAGATCAAAGGTCAAAGGTAAAGGGGAGCGAGCCCGGTTTACAATATTCCATCTAACCAAAAACCAACATCTTCTTTTAAAACAAGTGTCTTTGTAAAGGCCTCTCTTTAGTAACAAATAACAAACCAAATAATAAAACACTGTAACTATTATATTATATATAAACCAGTACAACAGTCTAAAAAGGAAATATTCAGTGTAAGAGGCCAAAGTAGCACACCATGCACTTTAGTCAGGGCCTAGCTAGCGGCGCACGGACAGCGCTAAATTGCACACCCACAACACACTCAACCAAGAGGCAGTGGCACCCGCCCTTCCCTGTGTGTCTCTCTCTTTCATGCTCTTTCTCTCTCTCACACGCACACACAGTTTGTCCCTCACTCTCTGGAACAGCCTTCCTAGTCAAGCATGGACTAAACCATTCTGATTAGAGACAGGAGTGGGTATGTGGCAATGAAAACAAGGCATACAAAGGAAAAAGTGCTTTAGCATCAGTCAACTACAGTTGAATAATTGCCAAAAGGGTATAGAGAGGTGTACGAGTTACTTGGGTTTCCAAAAAATGGTGTCCTGTTATTCCTAAAAATAATCATAAGCTTAATAACAAATATCTATCAAAACAATTAGCCGGAAAGATAATTAGAAAAAACATAATCCGTTTAAAAAGTAATCTTAGCATTTACAAGCAAAAGTTTTGCATTTATGCCAGAGTACCATTCATGCTAGCTGCACTAAGCAAGAAATTCAATCACAGCTTGTCACACTAAGCATTTTCTCCAACCGGCTTCTCCCACAGCAGGGAGGGCTGCTGTTGATGGACTGAACCATTCCAAAATGTATGGGGGGGTGTTGTAACAAAGGAAACTTGTTTAAAAACTGAAATGTATATTTATTACATTATTACTTACTTGATTAGGTTTGCATGATAATGAAAATCTTCACAAATAATTTGAAAAAAATATATAAAAAAAATATATATATATATATAAAGTAGTTTCCTGATTTGCCTAGTTAAGACTCAAAACAGATAATTCGGTAAAGGTGACAGTAATGTTGGAGACGAAATGCAATTTGTGATAGCATTACACTTTCATTAGAAAATTCACCTGTCTTCATCACAGGTCCTGTTGTGAGACTAAGTAAAACATGGCTGTGCATACTCTGCCCATCCCCCAGCTTCTGCTACTGCAGCAACACAAAAAGGCCACCAGTGCTGCTGCGAGAAGCATGCTGAGCACCGGCATGAGTGGATCCTATGTCAAACTCCGCCCACTAAAAACAAGAACCGTTTATCTCAGGAATGCTCCATTCTTTTGAATCTTAAGGGAAGACTGATCAAAAAACAGCTCATTTGACTTAATGATATTATCTCAGTATTCTAATGTGATAACCAGTTCTGGTTTAGAGTTTCACTATTGTCTCTGGTGCTCACTGTTCATTTACAACCTGCTCGCAAATCTTTCATGTCTTTTGAGTCAAGAGCAATACTCCTTAATGTTTTAAAAATCTTAGTCCAACAAACTGGATAATATGCATTTCCTCCCCCAGACTTCCTGAAGGTGTGAGCTTTAGTAAACCTCACACTTTGCTGAGAGACGCAGAGCATGTGGTTGGTAACTTATTTACCAACCAAGAAAGTACAACAGTTACTTAACATTAGCTGTATTCTATAAAGGCTAAATCGGAGCACATAGTAGATGTCAGCCAGTGAGAACAGCATTGCATTCCAACATTACAGCAAACAGTGCGCAGTCGTTCCGCCCCCACCCTTTCTGCCTGCATCTGGATTCACTGAAACTCAAAATGGCCACCTGGTCTGCTGTTAGCAGCCACACTGAGCATTTAGAGGCTGCGAGAACTAACACAACATTGCATGTTTCGACAGCACAACATAATTGAAAATAATTCCCACGTGCATAACGTGCATTATTCTCCCAATTGAGTTTTTATTTCATTTGATTCGCCCTGCCAGAATATTAAACTGAGTGAAACGGCACATTTTACATGATGGTAGCTTTACTGGGTCACCAACCAGAGCTTCAATCTTTAACTTTGTGTTGTAACTGCTAAAGGATTTTTCTATCTTCTGTTTGTTATACAGAAACCCTATTAGTATTTTTAATGAAATGTGTATGTTTGCTTGGTCCTACATAAAAAACTTTATTAAATCAGTATAGTCTTCTGCTATTAATATTGGTGTTGGGAATTTTGTTTCAAGTATCCATTGAAATAATCCTCTGTACTGGGCATTGTAAGGCACCTCTATGCAAGCATCTCTTCGATTTAGGCAGCTGTTTTTTGCCTGTTTTTAAGCTTAATTTGTCAGCTTAACTTTCTAGTCACTGTCTTCAGCTATCCAAATCAGATGGATTTGGACAATTTCCCAAAGTGTTAGAGTAGATTGTACTTATTCTGTGATGGTGTAAGCCCGGTCATACAACAACGACCTTCACAAGGGGTGACCTGCCTCTAATTAGAGCATAAAACAATTAATATACATGTATAAATGAAGTAACTGCCCAGCAAAGTAAATATGAATCATAAAATCAAACACTTCTGAATAACATAGCGAAATGGAATTTATCCACGTTCCACTTGATATTTATTGCCCTCCACTCTTGCTTAACACTGAGAACTCCTATACTATCAGACAGTTTATGATACCTGTATTCGGACGAGGAGGAAACCGATAGGAGCCAACACTTTTAGAGTCCTTTTAAGCAGCTTATTGATCTTTCCCGTGACATTAGTTTATGCATTTCTACTTGTGTCCAAATTTACATGCTTTCAGGTGTGGATACTTGTCATTTACATTACAGAAGCTTATATAACGCTAACTAATATATATATACCAAAATGACTAAATCAAAGTTAAATTCTAAAAATAAATGTATACTGTTCAGCAATTAACATATTGCTACAGTATCCGACTAGTTGGGCTTCTTAGCCATTTATCTCTCAGACACTGTACACGTGGGTTGTTTTTTTCCCCAGTTATTTGAAATGGAGACAAGCAATGGTTGGGTAGAAGGAAAAAAGGGAAGAAAAATAGAGGTGGTGGGGGAGGGTAAAACCAGGGTTTTAAATGTGACTATGGCAAGCACATGATGATTTTTTATGTTATCCGCTGCTGAAGGAGACTCATGTTGTGACTTAAAAAAGAAAGTTATAGATATATAAATCATTCAATAAATATTACATATTTACCAACACACTACAGGCAAACAAAAAAAAAACATCCTGTAGAAAATAAAATAACCTTATGTTACTTGAAATCAGTAAGAAAATCATTTGGTTATTTTCAAAACTTCAACAATTGTATGCATTTGTTACTATTTAAACAGCAAGTATTGTAGAAGCCATAGCTAGCACTATACAGTCAGATACAAGTGAACGGCCTGATAGAGAGCGACAACAACCCCTCCCCCACACAAGCAGTCTGTTCCAGACTTGAGTTTTACAGCCAAGCATGGACTAAACCATTACAGCAGAAGGGTGTTCTCACCAACAAGGAAGGATGACGCATTCAATGCTCTAAACAAAATTCACGCTCTGTAGCTAGAGGTTCTCGGGTACTAAATTACCATATGGGTATTGGATCAGCCTGTGGTCAACAGGAAGTGTATTTTAGTTTCCCTAGATTAGCAGATACTTCAACCCCGATTCTGAAAGCAGTTTTTCTCATTTATTTCATAAAATTTTATTTCTGACCCTTTGTTAGAAAATCATCTATAAATTTTCAGTAGCGTATTCAATATTTCAATATAATATTTTCTCAGAAGTTTATTATAAGACAACCAAGCCAAAGATTGTTTTTATTATTAATTGTAAATCCAATGCAATTAACTGATTTTACCCGCCATGCATAAAACACACCTTTGGACATCTGTAGAAAGTGGCTATGAGCAAAATTATTAAAATTTGTCATCTAGCTAGCCGACACTACACATCCCCTCCCCCACTCCTTTCTCTTTGATGGAACGTTTGCAGTGAGCACTACGGCGCAAAATGGCTGCTGCTGTACACAAGAAGAGCAAAAGTATCCCTTTTACCATGAGCACGACTGGCTTTGCCTGACCCATTCTTCTGGTCTGATAGCAGTAACATACTTTTATAATTAAGAAAGATTGATTTGATCTGTGACACTATATTTTGTTATATTATGTGGCTGTACTGGAGGGCCATTGCAGACTACAGAGAGCACAGGGAGAAGGTTTGGTTTTCCTTTTTCTTTTTCCCCAATTTCTGCACACGCCTTTTTTTCTTGCGAGTGGAATGCTTTGCTCCACCCATTTAATTAACTTGGCTGCAATATTCAATATAAATAACATTTTTCTGTATTGAATGGACGGAAATTGGTCCAAATTAAGGGTCCACCCCCTTCGGAAGTTGTGGTCTACACGATTAATGCAGGCCCTTGCTTTCGTCAGCCAGGTAGACTGTTCAGGCTAAACCAAAATGAGATGGTCAGGTCTACGGAGAGCTTTACAGTGTGTCACCAGCAAATTGTTCATCTCTGGTGCACAATAATTCTATATGTGTGGGGCAGCAAAAAACTCAACCGTTGGATTGCTCATTGCTCCGCATTGGAAGGACACATAAGACGGCCGCATCTGAACTCGTCTTCAAAATGGTCCCAGTTGTGCCACTGTGAGGCAACCGGCTTTCAAATGCAGGAGGCAGCCACTGGATTGGGACACACCTTCAAAAGGACAGATTGTCCTTGCAGGAAGGTGTACAAGGAAGGGACTGATCATATTTAATAAAAATGCAGTGTGAGCTGGTGTGTGAATGAGGCATGGTGTATGGTATGAGGCAGAGGCTCTTTCAATCATACCGAAAAACAAACTCCTGGCAATTTCTGTTTGAGGCTGAGCAATACCAGGTTGATAGGAGTGCCTGTGCCTGAGCCAAGGTAGCCGACTCCTGCAGCTGGCAACATTTTATGGCAAAAACGTCTAATTAATAAAAATGTGTTGTACGCGTACCCCCATTTGAGAACCACTCTTCAATACTACTGGAAAAGCAATGGTGAAAAGTAAGACAGGGAGTTACTTATCTTACCTAATTGCCTTTTGTGCCGGTTTCCCAGAAGACAGGAGCTAGTTTTTTCTCTCTGTAAAATTGTGATGTGGCCAGGTATTCATGCTTGTCAACCTCTGTCTGGACTTTTGTAAATCCCTCGTTACGGGAGTCATAGCACCCGATACCTGGCCTACCACCTGGAGCTCGTTCAGTGCTGCCACACAACAAGTTTTCCAATACCATTCTCAAACTAAGATACAAAATGAGCTCTCTCGCAGATCAGTCTATACATAGAATACCCTCAAAACAAGCTTCGGAGACCCATCACAACATCCACAAATTGACGTATGAATGCAGTAACTCTGGGGCTCTTCAGAACATAGGGCAAATACTTTACATGGTATTCAGGTTTCGTCCCCTTGTCTTGCCTTGATGTTAATTTACACCGAAAATGTCTATAATCAAGTAAAACGTGCTGAAACCACAGTAATCATTGCGCATCAAGCTAACACAAACTCTGTGCAGCTCACATTAACTTTACAAGTAACAAGTACACCTCACAAGTACGGTGCATACATGTTGAGTGGGCAATCCTGTCAATCACAGAGATCACGCCATGTTCATACCATTCCCCCAAGAGACTGCTTTTCAACGTGTGTACATACTCAGGGTGCAAAATAACTACCTTTAACCTGCAATTTGCAGACAAATTCTGAAATTGCAGGTACAAATATTTTGAACTTGCAATTTTGCAAGTAAAAAAAACCCTATGTATCATGATTGACGATTGTAAGCTAAATGGCCGCAGGAGAAACCAGAGACTTGTTAATATAATATCTTTGGTGCTAACTCGCTGGTATTTTGGCCAATCAGAGTTAAGCTAACGGCACCGAACCGAGAGACATTGAATCCACCTCCTGCCTCCAGGGGAGAGAGGAGAGTTGGGTGCAGTGTTGCCAACTCGCCAACTTTTTTTTGATCAAAAGCAAGTTGCGGCATGTCTATCGATTTATTTTAGCCTTTTTGGTGTTTTGACTGTCCTGAACGAGCAGCGGGTGCTGCTGTGAGCCCCTCTCCCGGCGTCCCGAAGTGCTCACGGTCTCACAGTCGTGCAGCAGTCCCGGCTGCAGGCAGAGCAGAGAGGAGACGTCAATCTCCGCGTCCACACTGCATGAATTGCGCATGGCCGGAGCAGCCGCTGATCCTTCTCTGGCTTACAATGCACGAAGTAAGACTCCCCCAGAAACATGTCAGCTTATTAATTTTTCAAGGTTTGTCATCTTAAAGTTGCTGAATCATGCGTTTCATCGTGTTTTAGATGAAGTAGTTAGATGTATTTTGCTAGCAGTTTTCATTGGTGGTTGAGTATGTATACAGACTTGTTTCACGTGTTATTAATTTAGTAGTAGCAGTAACGGACCAATATCTCTATCAGAAGAACAGTTTTTATTCATGTTTTTTGAGAATACATTTTGATGAGGAGATGCATTTGAGCATCAAAGATATCATTTCAATAATTTGCACTTTTGAAGGTGCATTCTAAAGATTTACTATGCTGTGTATGTCTGTACGATGATATCATATCAAGCTTCACCAGCGTAAGAAGCTTGTAGTGAGGTAGGAACATTAACATTGGTACCTGCAGGCAGTTTTTCAACTTGCAATATTGCAGGCAGTGAAAAATATATATTTCACACCCTGCATATTGTAGAGCATGTCTGGTGACTGTCAGTTTAAGAAAGTGTTGCTTGATGTTGCCAAAGTAGAACATTTATGTTAGCCTTACAAAACCCAGTATTGCCATTAGTGGTCTTAAACCATGCTGCTCCAAGCTCCACCATTCTGATATTAGAATTGTTAGAACCACTCACATACACTTAATACTTCCATCATCCATTATGAGTAAAAATAAGTGCAAACCTAATCCTTCCAGGTAAATCTGTGTTAAAGTACATGTATTTATATTTGAACAAAACACATTAAGACTACACACAGAAGTTAGTGTATAGGTTTCATGCTAGTTTATAGTATGATTGCTTCCCAGAATTCTGCAGGTAATCAGACATGCCCACAACATATTACATCTTCATCTCAACGAGCATTTTCTTAAGGATGCAATCTGTTGCTAAAAAAGGGTGACATTGAGCAGAGCTGCCTTAACACTCAAATTCAGCCAGCAGGCCCCGACAACGAAATGAATGAAGCAGACACACAACAGAAGTCCATGGGAGTGGTATGAGATATGTCGGTGCGCATGTCCAAGTCATAACATATAATATATATAACATGTCTGCTTTTGCCTGCAAGCATTTAACTGTGAAAAATTATTGTGGTTGTCTTTGAAATTAGCTCATGAAAACTGTAAATTTACACTATTTCGTACACTGTTGAATTATCAGTGTCACAGCCCTGTCTAGGTTGCATATTCGACATACTGTGGAATTCAGGAAGGTAAAAAAACAACACTATACAGAAAGTATACATTGTTGGGTGTGTTGAAAACCGTAAAAAGAAAATATTCCATTATGTGTGAGCGCATACTGTTTGTCTCTTTGTCTGGTTAAGTGTGAGCAATTTGAAATTATATATGGTAGAGTTACAGAACATCTAGGCTCGATTAATACATGTTTGCTAACATTTATAATGGATCATACACATGCAAAATATTACTTTTCATGGATTTCTGAAGGATCATGGGCCAACATCTGCACAGCAATGGCATCACACCTGTAATAACTAGGATCAGTGCCACAACCATATATACACAGTGTAATTGTTAATAATATCTATATGTAGGGCATTTGGAGGTCACAGTTTAAATATCAGACCCAATTTCAATATTTCCAATTAAGTTTTCCGATACTTAGTATTTATTTGAAGAGCTTGCTCTGCAAATTGCTTTAGCAGGTGTAAGATCCATAGTATAAATAAAAACGAATTACTACTAAAATCCAATTTCCACAAGGGGACAAATAAAGCATCTACCTATCCATCAACATTAAAGCTTTTTAATAAACGTAGGTGGAGCCTCACAAAACCGCTTCCTCTTTCAAAAGGTAAAAAAAATGTGAGCACTGCCACTGGGTGAAGTGGGGGAGGTGAAACTAGAAAATAGGGCCGCACCATACTCCAAAAGGTTAAATAAAACCTGAAGCCCTTCACTTCTCGTGGTCTCAATTTAGTTTTGGGGATTTTTTTTGAAACTTTTTATTTTCTGCTGACTGTCAAGAATCCCATATTGTAACTGACTTGTGCCTCTCAGGTTTCATTCACATTAAATCAACCATCTATCTATAAATCCCTTAACCTAAACCAACAAAGACATTGTTATATTTTTCACATTTAGAAATGTACTCCACTCAAGTATTACCATTAAGCCACACCTACATCCTAGGACAGTGTGCCACATGGAAAATTACCCGACTGTACCACTTAAGACCAATAGGGGGTTTGAATTGCACAATGTAGTGAATGCAGCAGCAGTTTCCTCCACACTGTGTACTATTTGTTTTGTCTTGTTTGCTAATAAGGTGCTGGATAGGTGTCAATTTTGAAATTGAGAAGACTCATTTGAATTTAAAGAAGCCAAGAGGTCATTATCAAACCAAACTGATCAGTAAAGTGGCAAAGCCCATTTGCTCATGTTTCATTACCTGCATCTGGTGTGATGATGATCTTGGAGAGTTCTACAGATCAGACTACCTTTCATCAAAATCCCTGTTCCTGTTTGTCCCTCCCCCAAAAACCGGCAGTGTGCTGGAAGTGCCTGCTGCTTGTTTTAGCAGCAAAACAACATGGTAGCTGCATAGAATTAGTGTCAGACCTTTAAGATTTCAGTAGGGTTTAAAGCCGTCATTGTATTTCCCGTGGCAACATGTGGAAATCACACATTTATATAAAAGGGTATTTGTATCACTTTTATCCGACTATGTCATATAGACATCATGGATAAACCATGACTGGAGAACCAGACTGGTGGTGTTTCTTTTTGTTCATAAGACATGTGTGTTTATGATGTACAAGCATTCTTGAACCAAAACAAAAACAAAATACCATCTCATTGTAGGAGCACCAATGTATTGTTATATAATAATAGTTTAAATTAAAAAACAAATTAAAACTTGCCTGAATAATTAACAACAAACATCACTTTAGTGTTATGTTTAATGTATTATGATTTAAAATACAGATATAATTAGCGAACCAGGAAATTGCCTATATCTATTCTCAAAACAACGAATAAATATTCAGTCAACGTATGCCAATGACACCTGAAAACCTTTTGTCTGTTAGAGTAAAAAACAAGAATATTGAAAATGAATGTGTGTATTAAAGTTTACGCTAGCATTACTTCCTTCATGTGCTAAAATCCCTACAATGTGAGGGCTACCTTTAAAATGAGTCTTCAGAGAAAGGATACTTCAGAGTCTTTCACAGCCAAATGTCAATAATTCTGGCCCAAGGGCGATATAAGCATATTATACAGTTGAGTGACAAGTGAGAGATACTCGGCTAACATGCTAGCTGCAGTACCTTAACTTACCGGATCTTCGCGTCGCCCGAAGGATTGTTCCCGCGATTTTCGTTCGCGGTGTGTGGACGCTTGTCGTCCTCTTTGTGGAGCGATCCTTCTCTCGACAACCAGTATGGACGTGGTCGTTAGCGTGGCTACAAGACCTCCGGTTTCAAACATTCACCGGGGAAACTAGTGAGCTGTGCCCCTACAACAACTGAGTAGTTGTGCATTCGCGGACTCCGGCTCTCCCGTTGCGATCACGGACAGACTCCTCCTCTTTTCGTGCACAAAGTATGAACCAGGAACGTACGTCAGCCGGCGGGGGCTGGACGACGGCTGCCGATCAACCGCGCCGGTGTTTTTTCGGAGTCTCCACCGGCGGCGGTGTCTCACGCCGGCAAGGCAGGTATGCACCGCTCCAGGACGAGTTATATCGCTGTGTTGATGGATCCTCTCCAGCCACACAAATATCGGTGTGCTTTAGCTCCTCCTGCTCGAGTGAACCGGACCGCAGTGTGCAGGACGCGCGGGGCTCGAGCTGGAGGCGGCAGGGGGAGGGGGAGGAGGAGGAGGAGGAGGAGGAGGAAGAGGGGTGTAATTTGTCCCGTCTGAAGCCCGGTCTGAAAGGGGGAGGGGTTACACGGCGAAGGAGGAGGAGTCAGTGGGACAATAGCATTTTTAGCTACACAGACGGTGGGTCAATGTGGGTGTGTGATTACAATGTCAGTGTATTCCTGTCTGTGACCAATTACACAACATTAGAGTTACCTTTGGTTGGTTGGTCAATGATGGTGGGTTTTGCTTGGCACACATGAGACTAGAAACAGTCTAGAAGAAGAGGGAATACTTTAAGGGGGAATACCACAACCATTTTCTAAGCCTGCAGTATGGGTAGAATAAACCCCCAAATAACGTTTTTCATTCTTCACACTTTGATCTAATGGATTTGCAGACCATGAACAGAGGATATCCATGTGTCTCCTGACACACAACATTATACATGTCAGCCATTTTGTTAACTCCAGTGTGTCGATAAAACATGTAGTTTCTCAGCTGGCCAACAGAGGGCTAGTTGTGGTCATGCCTTGGACATAAGGGATGGAAAATGCTCCTGTTCACAAGGAACAGCCAAAAACCATTGCACCTATTGTAGCCTGTGTCCTCTTGGTTAGTGACCTCACAGGTTGTATGTCCATGAACCCCAATCCATGCGATCAGGGTTGGGAGCTGGTAGCATAGCCGTGCTCTCCCTGTCCCTGTGTGTTTCTCCCCTTCTGTAATACTCTCGTACACATCAGACAAGGTCTGCAGAGGCTAGTCAGAGGTTAGTTAGAGATTTGAGTATCACCAAAATAAGTGAACAATCCAGTTAAGTCACACTGTAATCTGTGGGATTAATGGCATGTATTTTTCAAAATGGCAGATTATCAGATAAAACAGCCTGAAGATGAATAATGCAACAGGTGCAACATATGTGTGGTGTTATGCTTTTCAATAAATAATGAATAACAAAGAAGCTGACATATTCATTGCGATGTTTAAAGAATTCATACATAGGTTAATATATGTAGCAAAAAGCCCAGTTGCAATTAAATATGCGATGCAAGGAAACTGGTTTGCATCAGTCCCAGGGTATTTTCTAAATACCAACATAACAAAATCATCTACAGATATATCCAACAAACATATTGCCCTGTGAAGTGGCTGTTGATTTACATACATGGACGAAAGGTCTACCACCTTTCGTCCAGACTATTTGGACATCCCCATTTTTATGGATGTTAAGAAACACCAGTGTGTACCATAGGGAGTAGAATGCAGTTTTATTTTCAATCATAATTCCAGATTTAAGTCTATAATTGAAAATGACATGGGTGGAAATAAAGCATTTCTCTACATTAAATCAAATAAATACATGAATGTAATTTTGCTAAAACAATGTATTTAACAACATTTTGCACCAAATCTTTCAAAATTGTTCTTAGTGTTGAAATTATATTTTAGTTTAGGTGTTTGTAAAGATTGAATCCCCGTGTGTAATGCATCATGTCTTTAAATAGTTTTTTTTATAGAATATGTGTTGCTGTTACTTATCATAGTTTGTTGCCAAAACAAATTGGGTAAATAAACCGAAGCAAAGAACATTAACAGAAATTGCCTTGTGCAACGGGGTAGGCGGTGGACTAGCTGTGATTGGCCCACCGAACCACCAAAATGCCCTGACCTTAACAAGCTCGGAACGGAACTGTCAAACCAAGGAACTCCTCCTTGTGCCTCTGAGCATGCCCCCCCCCTCCCCATTGTGTGATGTTTGCCCAAGCCTGTTGGGGACGAATAAATGCGCTCCTAGTTCTTAACTGTAGCAAGATGAAAGACCTATGATTTATTTGTCAAACTGTGACATTTCGATCTATTACACATCTTGTAATTGGTAATATTGTTTGAGTAATTATAATACAGTGTCCATCATATTCTAATTTGATGTTCTATGTATGAAGACAAGACCTTAATAAAAAACTGAACACTAAAATGGTAAAAGATACAAAACATGCCCAGATGTATGTGATTTAGTGACATCTGGAGGCAATGGTGGGCATTTTTATTGTTTTTCCATGGCTGCAATTTACATAATACGGAAGGGCCATTCTGAAATTAGAGCCAAGAGTACTATTACAGAATGGTAATGAAAAGCTGAGCTTTTAAAATGACAACATTCCTGTGCCCTTAGATCAAATCCTTTGCATTTTACCTTGCTCTATTGTGGCGGTAAATGTAAAATCTTCATGTTCTCACAATATGACAACTTACAGTTTCTATTTTCCCCACCTGTGGAACAAGCCTCTGGGATACCTCTCATGCAAGTGGAAGATTAATCAAACCAAATTGGCTTGGAACATAAAGCCATGTTAACAGTTTTTTAAGTTAAACTGATAAGAGCGCTACAGGGACAGAACACTGTTACCTAAGTTGGTTATTTCTAGAAGACATCGAAGCCTGAAAACTAATGCTGATGTCTGATGTCCAAAATTATATAAAGTAAGTATCTGTTTGTCTGTCTGTCTGTCTGTCTACAAGACCCACATTGAAATGACACTGCCACTATAAGCAATGACGGATCTTGCAAAACATGACATTTGATGCTGCTTGCATAAGAGCTCAGGGCAGGAAGATGATTATCAATAATATAGTAGAGTGGTACTCACAGCTTGTCTTGGCAGAAAATAATTACCTACAGCTCATTAGCTGGATCACTTAAATGTAACCACCTGTTCTTCAACTGAAATCGCCACTAGTTAAATGTGAGCATAAATGTAAATCAAATTAAATCATATTAATAATTAATTATAATTAAATCCTACCAGCAAGAAGGTTATCTTGTTCAGTTTTTGCTTGAAACTATTTTAGATACGAGGATTAAATTGTTTTATCCCTGAGGGAAAACGTTAGTGGTGATATTGCATTCTATTTTTGTAACAAGTGTTTTTATTTTGTTCACATTAATTTCACGAAAACATGCATTCCTAGTAATGTAGTACTTTTGAGTAGCTCAAATTAAGTCAATTCAAAGTCAACATAAAGAATATGGTAAGGGTAAACCCTTACCCTTGATATGTTTAGTAGTAAATGCATGGGACCCAAGTTTGAACCTTGTGGCACACCATGAGAAACCTTTGATGGCTTAATAACAGATAGAAGACAGAAATCCTCTCAAATACAAAAAAAAAACCTCAGTAGAAGACTTTTTAAAGTGATCCTCATGATTCTTTGAAATGCCATGATTTTTTTCTCTGAAAGTGTAGTGATGAATCACATTTAAATCTGTGGTTGTTAGGTGAACCATTTATGAAAACATGAAAATGTGCTTTTATTAAATAATGAATCATTTACAACAATAAGACACTGATGAATAATAATGTGACACTGAAAATAATGTCTGAATGTGTCACAGAAAATTTGAGAAAAGTGGTTATTAAATACTTTTACATCATGAAGTACCAATAATTTTAGGGGATGGTTGATATGTGGATAGTGAGCCATCAGTGTAGTTATATACTGTAAGTTGAGTGTTTTACCTTAGGATTTTGCAATTTACTTTAACTGTAATATAACACTCATAAATGGTTGATGAGGATGTTCAGTGATGTCATAAAAGAATAGCTGTAAGCTATCAGGCAATATGTATACAAACATGCACAAATAAACACTTTCAAATTATGTTTGACTGCACGAATATCACAGACAACTCACTTCATTTGTTGCAGACATCACATATCATATCAAAATTGCACACATGTTTATGATTGTATAAAATGATGATTGGACTGAGATAATGATTCAATTACTTGTAGTTTTTGGCATCTTTGTGCTCTACTGCAGACAGTAAATGGAAGAAAAGTATATATGTTGAGTTCCTGCAGAAAAACTGGTAAACATGTTTACACTGTAATAATTTTCATGATTTTGAATAATTTCACCCCTCTCTGGTCAGGGCACACTATTGGGTTAAAGCGAAAAGCTTCACGTAAACAATGATCTGGAGAGATATGCAAGTTATTACTGGAAATAGTTTCAGAACCAAACTCAGAAATATTAAAACGATTTGGAAAATAATGCAATTAGAAAGCTTAAGGGTCAGGACTCAAAGCTGGTCCAAGTGCCCTGTAGAATCACCACTTTTTTGTGGAAGAGTGCTGCCACCAAGTGGTGACACGAGGGCATCTCCACTCGCATTTATGCAAACATGGTTATTTGTTTTAAATTACTGCTTTCAATATCTATGACTCCTGCTGAGAGGGTTTGTATATGCAATTGGATTTTTATGGCATGACATGTGTTTTACTTTTTCTATAAAGTAACAAATATTAAAAACTACAGTCATTTAGATGAATATTGTTGGGTGCATGTTGCCCATTTATGAGGTGAAATAGGTCATCCTAATCCATCTGACTCTAGAAATGGAATCACAACATTTGGAGTGTGCTCAGTCATGCACCCTGTTGGTTTTTACATTTTGCACACACTTTTGCCCATGGAATTGCAGGTAATATGGCTAATGCAGCTGTCTCTCATCTTACAATGCATGTCTATACAAACTATATTAATATCGAAAGTTTAATGCAAGGGCACTTTCATTTATTTTCTTTGTGAGAGTATATGAGGAGAAAGCTGTACTTGTAATGTTTGTTAAGCTTTCCTAACAGAAAATGCACATGGATTATTTCTTCAGATGAACAAATGATTTGCAAAGGATCTCAGGGTTCATGCATCACCAATACAACAGTATCATGGTTCTGACATTGAGAGCAAACTATTTCATGTGTCTGTATTCAAACATCGCTTGCTACACAACACTAAAACTTAAAAATAAGTCTCTTACACACATAACAACGTGGCACTTTCTAAGTTCATGCTACCCGCACAATGATAATTGACAAGGCATTGGCAGTAGATAAAATGTAAAATTTTACAATGGCACTAAGTTTCTGGGTTGGACTGACTATTGATCCAAATGTTGAGGAGAGAAATTCTGAAATGATACTAGAAGGGTTTGATACATGTATGTTTCAGGATGATGTGGGGAGAAAGTGGATTCAATGATAGTTGAAGTTTGGAATCAGAAAAAAATACACATTTTTACAGATTTTTGTGTTGATAATGTTCTGTAGATTAATCTATCTGCTTCATTGCACTTGGTTTTCACTCTGTTTGAACTCCTTCCCTGACCGACTTACTACAGGTTGCTTTCTTGGGTGTCATTGCAGGATATGGGGTGGAGACCTCCATTCTCATTCAGTCTCTTGGCACGGTAAGTTTCATAGTGAATGTTATGAGTAACCTCTTTCAAATCCTGGAGGTGGGACCTAAGCAAAAGGGATACACAGACACAGTGGGGGGCACTAGGGTTAGTAGTTATCTCTTTGAGACGGGGAGCTACCTGGGTTATTGGGTTTTGGGAGATAGGTTTTTAGGGATTTTTAGTGTTAATATCTGGCCCACTGCAAAAAACAAAACCTTACCTGAACCATCGGGAATTACAAGAGTAAAAAGATATATTTAACACCCCCTTAAAAGCAAAATGCAATACATACTTATTTTTACAATTGCGTGTCAAATGTTTCTGTTGAAATAATGACGGGAAAATGATTGATAGACTGAATAAACTAAAATACAACAATTATGTTTGGAAACAAATATTACCCACAATAAAAATATCATCAAATCAAATGATAATTTGACAATGAAAATTAACATTAGCTGCAGTCTTATCTCTGTTTTTCAAGTTTATTATTTCAATTTTAATTATAGCATAGAGGAAGTTTTCCCAACAGGTCACTTCAAATCCTGATGCTCTTTGATCGTAGTTTATTACATTATTTTGGTATTTTAATATGTTAAATGCTGTTACCTGATCAGGAAATCTCTCAGTTGAGCAAACTCGCAATGGTTTGGATTTTCAACTGCAACAACAGAAAAGAAAGAATCACATGATTCATCATCTATTGCATGTCATTTCACTGCCTAGGAATATCAACAACTACACCGTATGTGTCTTATTTAGACGGCCCATATCGCCCACCTTCCACGATTCCCCAAGCAGTCTTCCTCCCCAGCACCCGCTTGTTGTTCACTTGATATTCTTTGTCACTACCCACCACAGCAAAGGGCATCGCCTCCTATGGAAAGACATTTCGACACCATTCATTCTACTGACGACAGCTGGCGGATTTGAAACAAATGCAAAACATTTTTCTCAGAGGAATAGGTACATTAGGGTGAGATAGAGAGAGCGTCGAGAGGAGTGGATGGGAGGGGTGAGAGAGAGAGAGAGAGAGGCTTACTGCTGAAGAGGAGTTAAATCATCAGACCTACACCTGGGAAAGGAAGAACGGAAGCCCTTACTCTGATCTTGTCATTGTCGCTCTTGTCCTCCATGTCCTCGTCAAACTCTTTCTGTGGGTAAAACTCGATCCCGCTCATCTCCAACTCCTTCCTTACCTAGAGCCCCAGACGCAGAATTTACAACAACTATTTAAAATAACAATTTTAAATGTGACATATATATTTATCTGAGCTGTTAAATCCCATGCCTCATCAAAACAATGAAAATGGTTCGGGATATATTATCTACTGTGTATACTTATGGTTTCTTATCCTGTTTCATTTCTTTCCACGAAACTCACCCGCTGTTTGAATTCCTGTCTCTCCTCGAGAGTCATGGTGTCTGATTTGGCAATGATAGGGATAATGTTCACCGAGTGACTCAAGCGCTTCATGAACTCGAGGTCTAGCTGCCGAAGACTAAGAGAGAAAGAACGGAGGAGACAGGAAAGGGGATTAATGGGTAGATCTAGGGACCTCGATACTCCCGGAAAGTGTCTGTGCAGAACTGACATGAAATCAATTGGGAGGCAACAAATGGAGGGTATAGAGGAATAGTGATGCTGGACATGTTGCGGTAATGCACCTAAAAGCTGTTTTCCCACCGCCAATAAACTGCAACGGAACAGAAGCTTGTATGCAGTACAAATTCCAATGGGAGCCACAGCGTTGTCATTTATTAGGGATTCATCCACCTCCTACCTTTTCCCTGGTCTGGTAGCAATTACAAATGATTAACAGGGTAAAATAATTGGGCGGATGAGATACACTGTCTGTGCTAAACAAAAGACTGTATCCGTCTATCCATTAAAAAAAGCAATTTAACAGTTGTCAGCGAGAGCTAATTGTGAGGTGTTCTGAGAAGAGACAAGGGTGTGTGTTGTCTGCAATATGAAGCAGCACAAATGACACAATTAATGGGAAATAAGATGTGTGTGTGTGCGATGTGTGTGTGGGTGTGTGTGTGTGACCTTGTTAGGACCATATGTCCTTATGGGGCCCAAAGCTTGGTTCTAATGAGGCATAACATCATTTCTGAAGCTCTGGGTATGGTTAGAGCTAAGATGTGAATTGAGGTTATGTTAAGGTTAGGGTTTGCGGGGATATTTAGGTCAGTCACCACCATTTCAAAAGGGCTGTTTCAGAGTAAAGTGTTTGAGCTAGGGTTGGGGTAAGGTTTATGTTTTAGGGCTTGGGTTAGGTATTTTAGTGTGACGGTTATGGTTTGGGTATAAGGGCTTGGCAATTCAGTATGTAAATGAGTGACCTCATATTTATAGAAAGGCAAGAAATGGTGTGTGTGTGTGAATCAACGCTATTCTCTCATTTAACATTGAACTCACGAGTGTCCAGTTGGGGAGATGAAATAGAGACAGCAGTGCATCCTTGTGTCGGGGATGCGTTTTTTTCTGGTGATGTTGACCTCCTCCTTCAGGAACTTCTCATACTGCTCATTGATGTACTTAGAAATTGGCTCCCAGCTTCAGAAACAAGAAAAGAGGTCAGCTTGAGAGACACAGGTTTGGGAAGGAACACTTTCAACATAGTTTTGGGAGAACTTATTATTATTATTATTATTATTATTATTATTATTATCATTATCATTATTATTATTATTATTATTATTATTATTATTATTATTATTATTATTATTATTATTATTATTATTATTATTATTATTATTATTATTATTATTATTATTATTATTATTATTATTATTATTAATAATAATATTATTATTAACTAAATAGACAGCTTTGAAAGGAGAAAACCTAAAATAAAGATTAGGTTATTTATGAGACGATACTGATCCAAGAGTTGGTAACCCACCAGTTGTCGTTATTGATTTGGTCTCCAAAGCCTGGGGTGTCAACAACTGTCAGCTTCATCTTCACACCGCCCTCCTCGATGACTGTACAAAAGAAACGCAACTGCTTTCTATCTGAGGTATATTTATTTGATATATCCTAATATTCAACGTATTTAACAAAAATACATATGGAGTGAAGACAGACGCAGCATTCAAGATAAGGCTCACACCGCTAAAAGAGGATCTGACCAGGATGCACTTCATGCCGCGGTGTCTCTCGGCCAGTATCTCTCCCTGAATAGGGCATAATGTCCGTGTCACTGTCAACCACAGGCCTACGTGTGCCTGATTATGTAAGCTGTCAACGAGCCAACAAACAAGGTTCCCTGTCCAACTATTTTCCCTGGTGATGAAAAAAACGGTCGTGTGTCCGTTAACGCAGCTCAGTTCAGTCAGGAAAGCAATTTCAATGGCCCACATATTCACCGTTCTCTCTCTCACTCCCTCTTCCTACATTTTCTCATGGCCAGATCAGCCATCTGTGGGCGTTTTTGGCGATCCAATCATATTTTGCCACACTGCAAATCAGCCAATGAAGTTGTTGCTGCTGTCAAACATGAAAATCTGTTCTTCTCCCTTTTGCTGTCAGTTATCAATTTACTTTTTTTCCATAGTCCCCATAGTGTCGGGTGGAATCCACTCCTCATCACATTTAGAGCTTTGGCAACAACTACCGTATACCCCTGGGGTACACCCCCCCCCCCCTTTCAATCAAGATGACACTCAAATGCACTCACAGCACCACAATACACATTTACACCAAATGGCCTTTCTTTCGGGGTAGTTCGTAAGGAGATTCTGGACCCTTATCAAACAGAAATCAAAGCTCCTACTAAAAAAAAAAAAGTGACTGCAAAAGATAATTTACTGTGGTGAGGTGCTGTCAAAGACTTGGCAGCAGTTCAAATATTCCCCTCTAAAGTTTTTGAGTAAGCCTCGTCCATCCTACCAATCAGAGAGGGCGAAAGTCAGTGGTGGGATCTCGGGGATATAGATTACTAACTTGCTATTACAGTAACCAATGTTTAGTAACCACTGGCAGTACAGAAACCAGAGCCTTGCTCTTTTTTTTGCAGTAAAAGCTCCCAGACACCGCCAGAGCGCAGATGTTAAAACATCAAGATATGAATGCATGTATGTATGTACCTGTAATGTGGTGTAAAAAATATGGAGACATTTGATAGGCCAGATATTTGCCATGTACATTTGTAACCCAGCAGAAATTAAAGGACAATTCCATTGGCAGCTACCATCGTGCATTAATCTATTGTAAGTAGGCTAAGTGGGTCATTTAAGAACAGGATCAGAGCTTGTTAATTGTCTTTGTCAAATGAAATGTTTCTATAAATGACTGGCTCTAAAGAAAGAAGAGGACCTCTCTCTCTCTCTCTCTCTCTCTACTCACCATGAGACACCGCTTTGATCTCCATAGTTTTGGAGATCTTGTCATCACGGGACCATCCTGCGCTCCTCCTGCTCACCTGGGACTTGAACAAAGTATTCACGAGGGTTGACTTTCCCAGCCCGCTGTTACCTGCGAAGAGAGTTAGAGGACACGATCGCCAGAGGGCATGAGACCCGGAAAGTGTCCGGGTATGAAGGAAGAGCGTAACCTGCTTTTCCCTTCACCATGACTAAAGCCCAGAGACGGCGACTCACCGACGACCATGATATTGAAGTCGAAGCCTGTCTTCATGGTTTTCTTCCTCATCTGCTCAATGATGGTGTCGATGCCAATGTATCCCAGCAGAGTGGATCCCCCGGAGATGTGGGAGGCAGCATGACCTTGACCTCCTCCGTGCGCCGCGGCATGGCCCGCACCGTGGCCCGCACCGTGGCCCAAACCCTGACCAACACCATGGGCGGATCCATGGTTCAGGACGTGACTCCCGATCGGGACGGGAATACCACTCGGAGGAGGAGCAGAGATGCCACCGCTGCCTCCGATGCCCGGCCCCTGAGGTGGGAAGGGGCTGGAGGGGGAGGGAACCCCCACATTTGGAGGCTTGGCGGGGACCACCGGTTTGGGTCTCACCTCTGGAGGAACTACGTCCGACATGTCTACAGTGGAGATAGCAAAGGGGGATAAAAAAGACAATCTTTCGTCAACAGGAAAAACACAGTTAATTATTAAGATGTAGGCCAGTGGGCTGAGGACTCTTCCCTTTACACTTGTTCTACATTCTAAAAGTAGGTTGTGGCCGAAAGCTTACAAAGCTGGCCCAGCCCAAATGACTGAAATATATATTTTTTTCTCATGTTCATCGCTAACAACAGTCAGTTCTTAGTGAGCGGTGTACAGGCAGACAGTAACAGTGACAGACGTGATAACCTCCACCCCCCTGGGCGTCCGCATGGAACAGCCTGCCTGCTCCCATGCAGTGCGCACACAGTCATAGAGACATATCACTGAGAAAATGGCTGTCACTTTGATTCACCACACTCAGTGGTCACGCTGCTCTTGAAATATGATTGTCCACCCCAGTGCCCCCCGGCCAGGGTCAGGGGATAATAGGTAGCTGTCTTGTTAGTGTCATGGCTATGTGGTAGCGACCCGGTAGGACCCCTGGGGTTAAGATACTGCATAAAAAACACTTAAGATGTTTTGTTGTTGTCAAAGAGCCAATTAAGGACCACAACAAGAAACAGCAAAACGTGCCACGATAAAGGCGCACACAGAGACACAAAACAACCCCTTAAGAGACGCCGCACTACCACAAAGTGACACAATAAAGCTGCAAACAAACCAAATGGCTACAAAAACATTGCGAGAGAGAGAGAAAAAGAGACTTTCGTGCATCTCTTAACCTGCCCATGGCTGTAGGACGCACTTTGCAGAATAAACGCACCATTCATTAGGAGCTACATGCCAAATACAGACTTGAGGCAGCAGCTGATGCTGCGGTAACACTAAAGCTGTTTCCCCCCATCCAAGAGGCGTAAAAAGCAGCTTTAGCCGTGTTCTGGCTTAACACAGAACAAGGCGCTGGCTCCTTCCCAGCTCCGTGTCGACCCCATTGTCTGTCTCCAGTCATGCTACCGACGATAGCAGCTAGCAGCGGCTCCACGTCGGTTAGCCGTTAGCCTCGGAGGGCTCGGCCGCGGTGCCACACTTACCGCGCGGCGGGGGGAGCTCGAGGAGGTGAGGGCGTGCTGCGTCTTATTGTTCTTCTTGTTCCTTGTCTTCTTCTTCACCTTCTGCCTGATCTAATGTCGCTCCGGGTGCAACCGCGGACGGTGTGTGTGCAGCGCAGAGGTCAGTGGAGGAGCGCTCATGGATGCCTGGGTACCTCTCCTCTCCTTCCCTTCGGCCCTCAGCCTCCCCCTTCTCCGTTGCCGTGGCGACAAGAGGAGAGGGAGTGGGGAGATGCAGCGCGCACGCGCAGTAGAACATTACCTCAAAGGGATTTTTTTGTGTGTTTTTTTTGGGTAGTGCTCTCTGCCAGTGATAGAAGACAATTTATATTGGGAATATTTTGGATCTGGTTTAAAAAATAATAATAATTATTATTATTATTCTCCTCAGAGTTTTTTTTTCCTCAGACAGCGGAAGAATAATGATCCTTAAGTTTAAATAAGCTTAAGCTAAAATAAGAGTTGTAGTCCTGTGCAGTCATGGGAAAAGTTATATCTTAATTTAGGTAAAGCTACCATTATAACTCCAAACAAATACTCTTGTGCAAACAACTGTTTGACATTCAAAAAAATAAATAATAATAATAATAATAATAATAATAATAATAATAATAATAATAATAATAATAATAATAATAATAATATCGGTTAAAATAATAATAATAATAATAATAATAATAATAATAATAATAATAATAATAATAATAATAATAATAATAATAATAATAATAATAATAATAATAATAATAATAATAATAATAATAATAATAATAATAATAATAATAATAATAATAATAATAATAATAATAATAATAATAATAATAATAATAATAATAATAATAATAATAATAATAATAATAATAATAATATCGGTTAAATTTATGCAAAAGTATCACAAGTGAAGAAAATCTTGTGCACGGGGCTGCCTCTTGAAGTTAGTTTTACTTCGCTCCTACAAAGACTGTGTGATACAGGTTGAACGCTCCAAAATAAAGCAAACAAACAGTGTGCAGCATGTGGCAAAGGGTTCACTAGATGGGCCACTAAAGGCCACAAGTCTGGGAACAACCGAGACCTTATGACAACTACACGATTCTCATTAAGGAGATGTACTAATACATGATGATGATATTATTGCAGAATTTAAAGAGGCACTCCAAATTTCCCCAAAAAGGAGTAATTACACAGTATCAGCAGGGTTGCTGTGAAAGTGTGCGGTATAATTACTAGTATGATATAGGATTCGAGTCGCCGTACTCACACTTCATCTCTGAGTTGCACTCCTCTCGCCGCTCTTTTGCCCTCCTCTCTGCATGTTTGTGCTGTGCGTGCCCGTTTCTTTTGGCATATCCTCTTGTGCTAGTCACGTTGATAGCCCCCTAACCAACGCCGTCACGTCTCTCTTCAGCGCGCCTGTTACTCTGCTGATAAGCGCCAGCGTCTCAAAACCCCTCTGCTGTCCTCTTAGGCCCTCCCCCCTCCGCCGAATTCCCCAACATTATTCGATTCCTACTCTAAAAAGGTTCAAAAACAAGAGAGGAAACCGCGATGTCTGCTCTGATCATTTCAAGCCTTCAAAGCGGCCTGGATGCCTCTGTACTCACCCACATACACTGAGCCTGGGTAGTACATAGTGACGTAATAGGGGTCCTCTGGTTCCTCCATGAGAAAAGCTCTGTTTTTTAGGGAGTAATCCGATTGCTTTGCTGGCGGGGAAGCTGCTGCTTCGTAGGTGGCCTCTCCTGCTTTCTGGTAAACTCTGCACTGTGGCCGCGATGGCAGGCCCAATAGCCCCTTTGAGCCAATACCAAACCTGTTTGGGTCGAATTGGCAGTGAGCCACAGACGGAGGCCAGCTTACAGCACATTTCTCTGAGGGCCATTCCAGTGGCTTTGTGAGCACACTGTGCTGGTCAGGTGGTGCGAAAACATCAGTTTGATTCAGCCACCTGTCACCGCTGTTCACCTCTTTGTGTTTTTTGTTTTGCCCTGCGGGTTGCTCGTGATCCAACTGATGTTTTTGTGACGGGCTGACGGCCGACTTGGCAGGGGCGGGTCGAAGGGCCCGCAGCGCCTGAGGCGCCACCAGACATGTCTTAAGTCGACTCTGCACACGATGAGAAGCCTCCGTTTTCCGATCACCGTCTCTTGACTGGCAGCTGTAATCCTCTGAGGGATTTACCGTGTCCTGTACATCCATCTGGGCAGATTGAGGCTGGGCCTTCGACCAGAATCGGTGTTTCTGAGGGTTCTGAGGGCCCATGCGCTGTAAGGTCCCCGTTTGTTGCCTAAGCGGCGTCGAATTTCCCGCAACTGTCTGTGTGCTGCTTTGTTCCCGGGGTCTCCTGAGATTAAAACGGGACAGAAATGTTGTGTCCTCCTTTGTTGCATCGTGCACGTCAAATAGCCTTCTCCTTTTCTCGATACTGGGTGAAACGGTTGAGTGACTCAAGAGAGGCCCTGGGGGAAAATGCAAAAGAAAAAAACGGACGTTACTGCTGAGGCTGTACTTCTCGCAGAATACATTTGTACATATGAGTCGTTATTCCAGCCAAAGACCTGCCGTATCGGTGCTACATTTATTTTGTGGGTAGTCAGTACGCTTCCTCGCAGGCCCGTCAAACACCGACTTAGATTCTCTACGAACAACATTAGCAGCCTTAATCCCAACAGACCCAGATGAAAGGAATGTTTGTGTACCTGTCGCTCCACTTGGCAGAAGTTCCTGCTGCTGTTTGCTGTTTGACTTCAGTTTGGGGATTGAAGAAAAGTCTGAAGTCCTCTGCGGAGGTTTTTGGGTGTCTTTTGAAATGTTTTCTTTCTTGCATGAATCCTGGGTCACGGCCGCTTGTTTCTGGGGCTCGGAAAGAGCCTGATGTCGTGACTCTCTGCTCATCCCGGGACAAGGCCTTCTGAACTCAGGATGGGTGAAATCCAGTAAAGTCTCTTGGTCGAGAATGTTACACTTTGCCTCCTTTGGGAAACCATGCGTAGGCTCAACTTTAGTGCCAGATATGGTAATGGACTTAGCACGTCTTCCCTGGCTCTCCGAACTCACCCCCCGGCACAGGGACGTTGGAGACGGACTCAGTCTGGGTGCTGGGACAGTCAGCGTTGGAGATACACTTGGCTTTGGCTGAGGCTGGTGCAGTAACTGAGAGAGATCGGGCAGATGTGAGGAAGAGGGGCGAAGAGAATCCCTCGGCTTTGGCTTCAGGGTGGGGGGAGTGGGAGAGGAATTTGGCTTCGGTGCAGAAAAAATGGAGATGCTGGGCTTTCCAGAAAAAGTTGGAGAGCTGCATGTCTTGGGTTTGGTTCTCGGGAGGGTTGAAGCTCTTTCTCCGTGGATTGTCTCTGCCTGCTGACAGGATTTATTCCAGGACGACTGATCGGATGTCTTGGAGGAGCGAATTGGAACAAATGATCTGGAACCGGGAAAAAAAAAAAAAAATGCGTGAAGTTTAAAGTGAATTCCCTCTATTAACATTATCACAAAGGACATGGAACTGAGCTAGACGGAGCTGCAACGCATTTTACCTGCCACTGGTTGTCTGTATTGTGTTGGGGTTTTCATAGACGAGTCCCCTTTCATCAAATGATGGGATTTGAATTGCTTTCTTTTTAATAACAGGAGACGAGAGCGAGAGAGGAGGTGACACGCAGATTGAAGGATGTTCCCTTGTTTGTCTGGAGGATGCGGATACTTGAGGCACCAAGGATGCCAGACGATCAAATACACTCATCCTGTTTTAGATAAATTGGATAAGAAAGAGATGAACAAAGACTAATTCAACCGACGCTAGGGGTGTCATGTGAGGGCAAAGCAAGTCAATATATTATAATATATATAAAGAGATTCGTACGAATAATAATCTATAATAATCTAACTCCATAATCGAGTCAAATTGGTAACAGTGATGGGGGAGAGACACTTTGGTCAAATGTTAATAACAAAGTAAAACAATATTGAAAAAAAACAAAACAATGTAACGCCTCAAGTGAGAAAAAATACAAAAGTAGTGTTTTACTTCTATCTTCTTTACAAGCAGTGTCATTTCTAAAGATTCATGAGTTGTTGTTATTGTTTCCGACAAAATCAAAGCCTGCAAAGTGACTATAGCTGATAAATAGTCAAAAAGAATAGTGGCACAAAATGAAACAGACATATGTACTTGCCCTTTGCTAAATGTCAAGTTGTTTCCAACACTGCAATCCGAAACGATACGGCCGATGGACACTATCACTATAAATCCCAATGAATAAAAAAAATCTTCCTCGACAATGAAAACATAAAAGTTTTTAAATGTACAAAAATGATGCAAACCTGTTTGCTCGGTGCGCTGCTCGTCGTTGTTTACAGTGTGAGTTGGTGAATAAGTCGAAGGGAGGGAGACGGTACCAGAGAAGGAGGAAGTAGTGGGCACACAAGTGCCATTCTCTCCATTCCTCAACACTGAGGCTTCACTGTTTCACTCCCACGCTGGGCCCTCATTTTGTTTGGTTCATCAGACACCGTCTGTGAAGTCTGAACATGATCCGCCTGTGCAGAGCCCGAGCTGGGAAAAAGAATTTCGATCATTTACTTAAATTCAATTAGGATGACGTGGAACCACTCCGTCGCCAATGTCTTGCATTTAAAAGTCTGTACGCGGAATTTAAAAAAGTACATTACGGCAAAAATATCTAAAGTCAAAGAGGAAGACCAGTATTATGAGGCAACAACAATATTGTGCCAAAGTACTGAACCAAAGTAAATGTACTTACCTTCCCTGTGAAAATCCTAGATGTGACTTCACTTGGTTATTCGTAACTTATTCAATAAATAGAAAGGAAGCCCAAAATAATTGAAGCTTAAACGGTTTTATTTTTGTGTGAACAAATGAAGCGTATGATCATCAAACGAGGGCCATACCCAAACGTTTCCACACCATGCTCTAAAAGTAAAACAAGAAAAAACAAACAATACACCTAGAGCAATACCAAATACTATTTTTTCTGTAATATTGGTCCATCTGGGTTAAGCTTGGCACGTTGAATAAATCATTCGCCTTTATTCCAAATCATTTCAGTGAAATCCCGGCTACACCATTTTGGCACGGTGGCACGTACGGTCCACATGTTTTCCCCCCGGCTGCCATGCCCACATCACCGCAGAGAGGGATAAAAAAAAGGAAAAAAAAAAAAAAAAAAAACCCTCTCTTGGCGACAAATTCATTGCACTTATGTAATTCCCTTCACTAAGTAAATGCGCGGTACATAGGTAGACTTTGTGATAAATGTGGAGTGATTGTCAAACTACAAAACGCATGTAAAAGTTGACACAAGTACAGGGTGGCATGAGATTTACATTGGGTTTCAAGCAAGTTTGGGGATCATGGCCCCTCCAGTCATCTCCCTATTTCGTTCTGCCCGTCGTCTCCTTGTCTTTGTGCATTTGGATTTACTTTCACGTCTCCTTGTCTTTGTGCATTTGGATTTACTTTCACCCCCCCCCCCCCCACGGAAAGGTTGGAATGGTGTAGGTCAGGGCTTGCATGATCAGATCATCTCTCATCCGTCTCTCAGTTTTCTTCGCGTTTCATCTTAAAGGTGTCGGCTTTCCGTGTCCCGGCAGCACCCCGGTCCTGGTGGCCCGCCGCCTCGCCCCTCTTGATCATATCAGGGCATTGCTATCATCGTCCCTGCAGTTCACACTGGCCACCAGCGGGTGATGCCGGACCGTTTTGTTGCTCCACTTGTGGGCATCCTGCAGCCCGGGCTCCAGAAAGTACAGGCACGCTCCGAAGCCCGCCAGCACCAGCACGGACACCAGCAGGTAGAGGGGGACGAACCAGTCCAGGAACAGCCACGACATACCTGCTGTCGGAGCGAAGCGGTGGCAAGGGTAGGGGGGGGGGGGGGGGGGGGGGGGGAGGAGGATGAGGGGGAGGGGGGACAGGAAAAATGACGGATGGGTGAGGAGACAGGGAGGAGAGGTGTGAAGGAGGAAGGGAAAGAGTCGGGGGGGGGGGCAGAGATTTATGATCCACGGAGTTGTACTTATTCAAAAGTACGCACTGTTCACACTCACTCTCCTGGGTAAGGCATCATGCATGACAAACGGCCGCGTCTCGCGCTCCCACTATTCCCCTCGGTCATTCCTCAGAAAGCCTTCCTTCTGATCCCACACATAGAGCGCACAGGGACGGGGACCCTCCACGCTCCACAGTGTTCGCTTCAAATGTCACACGAAGGTGCCCGGGGATTTGGAGGAACTTGCACGCATTCCCCAAAAAACAGTGCACGGTAGTAAATGACGGCGTCGTGCTTACCCGCGGACGCTGCTGATTCAAGTTCGGTCTCGGCGTGTCCTGGATGGTATGCGAGCCAGGGACTATCCTTCGTTTGTCTCCAGCGCTGCAGCTCCTGCTGTCGTGTGCGAGACGGCCAGAAGAATCCCAGGTGTTCTCCGAGAGCCACAAGAGACAGAAGCTGCATGCGGCTTCATCCTCCGGCTCCAGGCTCTGACGTTCAGAGGAGGGGTGGGGGTTGCCATGACAACGCCCCTGCTGATGGCAGAGAGGATGGAGGGAGTGGGAGGGGAAAACTTATATAACTATAATGTTTTTATTTAATTTTTTTGGGGGGGGGTGCCGGAGACAGGGGGGAATGAGCCCTTCAGATGTCTCAAGATGCTCGACGCCTGGCTGCCCGCTGCGTAAAATCAATTCCACTCCATTTAACACCGAGGCCATCGCACAGTCGAGCGTGACATTGAGAGAGGGAGTAGGGGGCCATTTTTGGTGCGAGAAGCTGCCCTCATATCTGCTCTGAGTGGCGGCAGCTGCAGTGTTCCGTGGAGTCACTCCCAATGCGTTTCTTGTTTCTTTTTCTGTCTCGCCGCCTCCCAAAGCAACAAAAGCCGAACGCAGAGATGGCGGCCTACGTAATCGGAAGTTGTCAAAAAAAAAAAACGATTTAATGGCTGCCCCTCTTAGCTCACTCCGCGGACGCCAGCGGATTTGTCGGAAGCGGCCGTCTGGCTCAACTCATCAGCTTCCAATAACGAGCGGTGATGTCTCAGAAGTGCATATGCGGTCGAAGTCCGTGGAAAAGTTTCATTGAGAAATATGAATCAATATTAAATGTGCACCGAGGACTCCCTGGAGACCGCTGAACGAAACAAAATGAGTGCTCCTGTCCCGTGTGTGTTTGCACATCCACTGTAAATGTCTGGTTGCTGAAAAGACATTTTAGCGAGCAGCTATTTCACTTTGGTAGCACAGTGCTCGCTGGAGGTTTACAAATTGAAAAATAATCCTTTTCGAGTCACTGCAGGAACTTTACATTCAGTAACATATCTGGATAGGAAGACGAAAAAAAAAAAAAAAAACCTGCATAACATTATCGAGTCGAAGTGAGAACGGCGTACCGACGCTTCAAGCGTGACATTTCGCGATAGAAAGTTGTCGCCGCGCGAGTGTGCGTCTTTCCACCACGCCACCGCGGCTCCTGTGACGACCCCTTCACAGTTCAAAGTGAATGCGTCATTTCCCAGGTTAAATTGTTTTTGTTTTTATCTGCTGTTTCTTTCTGACACGATCAGAAGTGAACGAGTGAACAGATGTGCACCACACAAGCTGTGTTTTTTTTTTGAAAGGGGGGGGGTTTTGTGGGAAGGGGGGGGGGGGGGCGAACAAAAACAAAAGGGAGGTTAAAAGTAACTTACACCGCAGAACGCAAATCCCGCTGAAGAGAAACACAGTGAGCTGGCGGCAGACGAGAGGCAGCGCAGTCAGACGGTTACTCGCTGAGAAGAAGGGATAAAGAAGCGCAACCCTCGCTCTCGGGTGTACACACAAAGCCACCAGAGGTGCGGCGAGAGGTGACCTGGCGGCGAGGGAGACGGGCATCGGACCAGAAGGTTGCCGGCTCGAGGCCCAGTGGAGGGGGGTCTCCATCTGGAAGGATGCACGAACCCCCCCGCCGCCAACCAAAGAGATGCCTCTCGTGCCCTAGAGCAAGGCACTAACCCCACCGGCTCCCCGGACGCTCCCCCGGCCTTGCGTGCGCCACAGATGGGTTAAACGCAGAGGTCAAAGTTCCCCCTGACGTGTGTGTGTGTTTGCATGTGCATGTTTGCGCGGGACGATGCGCAATTCTAATTCTAGTTCTACTAGTGGTCCAATAGTCTAATAGTAGTTCAAGTGACAACTGGGAGAGTGCTATGCCTCTTACCTGCCTTCTCGTACATGTAAATCCCTGACTCGTCATGGTCATATATTTCTTCCTGCAGCCAAGAAAAGAAACAGAAAGGATCACAGGGTGTTCTTCTTCTTCTTCTTCTTACATTCCTGTAAAGGCTCCTCATCTCGCCACAGTGATAAATTGAACCCCCCAAATGACTGGATCCAAAAATATCCAGCAGTGTAAGAGCGTCGGCCTTTGAGGAAACGGTGCTCTGAATTGTGGGGGGAAAAAAAAAGAAAAAAAAAGCCCAACATCGACATTAAAACAGGGATGAAAATACACGCAGCTAAACATTCTTCGCATTACCGGGTGAAAACGTAAGTCGTCATTCGCACGCGATGGATGGCGGTGGCGTCATTGCAGCAACGGGCCCCCTGCGATAGAATGGAGAATCAATCATTCCCAAATGACTTCGATTGTAAGGCCGCAGCTGACAATCCTATCGATCGTCTCTCATCCGTGGATTCGCTACGGAATGAATCCTCTACTTGCCTGTTCTGTAAAAAAAAAAAAAGAAAAAAAGACAGGACAAAAATATAGACAGCTGGATATGCAGCAGATATGCAACGAATCAATTCGATCAGGGACCCCTCCGAGCAGCACAGTATAATTAAACCTCGGCGGTGCAATTAGCTGCACCTGATCGGCTCCTTTCACGGGGTCTGACTGCAGTGGACGTGAAACGGTGTCAGTCTGAGTGGTCTGCAGTGTGTCTGTGTGTGTTTGTGTGACTCACCCACACTGTGGGCCGAGGATGGAGAAATTGAGTCCGCCGCAGACCCGTGGGAGTCATTTCACAGCTGTTCTTGCTGCTTTTTATTTTATTTTATTTATTTTTTCTTATATACTGTTGGAGAAATCCAGCCGGCTGCTGCAGTGACACGGGAGCGAAACTAATGACTAACCGAAGATACCCTGCAGTTTCTTGAACTGGCACACCGCCGCCGACTCGAAGGTGGAGAAAAGCCCGGAGGCGGAGGACGGGGCGACCGGTCGCGAGCTGCCAGGAAAGACGGAAAGAGAGTGGGAATCAATGAGGCCCGCTGCCGAGAGCTCGGGGACAGCGAGGGTGCACTGTGGAGCCAGCGGGCTTCACACCCATGACTTCCTATGAACTGAAATTCACATTTCTTTCCCGGTGGCATTTGAGAGGCGCTTGAAGCCGACCTCTTTTGGGCCGGTTCGGCAAATGGCCTATCGAAGCCCTCATCGCCTCTGGAGAGATAAAGGGAATTTCAACATTTTCCGATGACGGTGGAAAACACCACACAGTGAAAGGGGGGGAAGGTTGCAGTACGATATTAATGGACAACTAAGGTGTAGATATGACCCACAGAGCGACTTATGACCTACGCGGATCAAAAACAGCGGCGGGGCTATAAACCATGTTCACTATGAAGACTTCACGTTGGGTCTTGGCTGAATTTAACCTCACTTTTACCAAATACCCACGTCTTACCGAACAACTGAAGAAGGAGGAATTGAATCCTCCACACGATAGCCCGATTCAGCTTCAAGCGCTATGTTTTTCCGAAAACGTAAAAGGAAAACTATGCGGTTCGCGTTTGACATGGAGCAAGGGCTGGACAACGGATAAGAGAGCAAGCGGTGAGTTTGGTCGGCGGAGGCTTGGCGAGGTTAAAAGCGCCTTTGAAAATGAGCCGGCACGTCGCTGGAGAACACAAATCCCGCTGAAGGGAAACACATCAAGCGGTTCGTCTATCCCCTGCCTCGTGAGCATGGGTATTTCTGTCTGCAGGACAAAAGAAACAAGAGGCGATGGTGTGAAGAACAACATGACACACACGGAAAGTGGGGCAGACACCTCCCCCCCCCTTTTTTTTTTTTTTTTTACCACTTGGAAGGTGTTCAATAAACGAAGAGGGAAGGTTCTTCCTCGAGTTGCATTCAAAGAAATGTAGCCACTCAACGGAACGGTCCCTTAGTGGGGAATGAAATGGCCTCTAGATTTGTTATATTTAATGCGTCTGTTCGTATACATTACTCGGGAACAGCAACAGCCCACAAAACGATTGCTCAACTAAGGTCAATAGTCCCACTTCCACATTGTTTTCTTCAAAGCAACATCTGGACATTTTTCATTTTTGCAAAGTGCAAATGATGGAGCCTGTGGCTTGGTTGAACCAATAAGACGTTATATTTCGAAAGATTTTCCATGGGCGTCCCGTCAGATTCATCAGTCAGAGCGGGCAGGGTGCGTGGGGGGAGACTCGGCCTCGTGACTTGAATACTTCCAAGATGCAAGATGTCTGTTGCCGGGCATCCGCTCACAGAGACCATTCAAGCTCTGCGGAGAGTTTAAAGAACGTGCCGTATCGGTCGGTAGGAAGCCAGAAGCGCCCAGCGCTTTGAGAGCATCCTCTGGCACCAGGACGCAATGCGCTGAACTGTGGATCACACAATGCAGACCACAGGATTACCACCTCGTGAGGAAAAACACTGCACGGCAGTCGCGTGCATCTGGTGTGAAGACAGGCAAGAAATGTCATCAGCACCTGTAAATATAAAGAGTCCAGGGGATTAATTATTGAGGGGATTTTTTTTTATTTTTGTCAGCAAAATATATCACAAATATCATTATGAATATAATTCTGTCTTGATGGCACACTCACCCATACTGTGGCCTGTGATAGAGAATTTCTTTATTCCTTATTTGCGGGGGGTTAATTTTGCAGATCATCAAGCAGGCAGGTTTTACTGTCTCGTCACAGACCGGGGCTTCTCAAACTTCTGACCGAGGTCCGGACCCTGTGTCACTTTACATGTAAATTCAAGTCTATTTTCTTGCGTGTGACGCGTTGGGAAAATGAACGTGCACCCCCCCGCAGGACCAGCTCCCACCTCACTAGCAGCAATGAATAGGAATGAGAACCCAGCTTCAAATGTGTAGACCCCAAGTTAACCATAATTGCTCCTTTAAAACCTTTGTAGCACGGAAAAATCCCAAAAAAATGGAAAATGCGGCCCTGAAGAGGTCTAACCTCAGGACAGGGACCAGGTGTGGTCCACACCCCTCGTCATTTGTCACACAGGAGTGAACCCTCATAACAAACACTGCCGTAGCAGCTCCAAGACACACTCGTACGTCACCATTTTCAATTTCCATGTACCCAAACTCGACCCGCAGGCGACGATTGCCACTGATCGTCTTGATTCATTCTTTCCGACATTCAGTCCTTCCTATATCAGATGATCCTCTAGTTTATGTCTTTAAAACATAAAGAAATCACTGTAACTCAAACTGAGAGCACCGACGGCAGTTGTTACATTTATTGATATGGCAGTCTGCAAGCTGTGAATGCCACACAACATATGCTTTTTTATAGATAGCAATCCACATGATAGAACATCAATGAGACGCGTGCTGAGCAAAACCCAGAGCACCGAGCATCTAACCAGAGCAGTAACATCATTATCGTGTTTATCATCTAATCGACTCATTATTGTTAATAATGCTTTTTGGTCAATGTTTTGTCAACATTTTAAGCAAAGTCACATAAATATTAGAAATGTTTTTTTTCTTTTTTTTTTTTTCTTTTTAAATCAGTATATAAGACTGTCTTTGCAATCCAAATAGACTATTTTCTACCTTTCTCGATTTCTCCAAGTCCCAAAATTATGTGTAACATGCGTTTTTTTTTTGTCTATAACTTAGACGTCGGCTCATCTGTCAGTTTGTCTGAAGGGGCCAAAACGGTGGTCTGCAGGAAGTCCGACACGAGCGGAGCGACGACCTCAGGATGATTCAAATGGACGTGATGATCACCTGGTACCTGCACCACAGTGTGCTGAAAGACAGACACATAATTAGATGAGCGTTAGCGGTTAGGAGCTGCCTTTAAACCTAAAAACGCCGAATTATTTCGACCGTGTCATTTTCTTTTCAGCCGATTTCACGAACTCGCGCAGAGGCCACACACACTTCACTGGCACGACTAACGTCGCTTTCCGAATTTAATTTGCCTACACCTATTTGTGCTTTATAATAGCTTCAACTCTAGAAGCTACATAGGGCGACATGCTGCTTAGACACTGATGCTTTCATTTCATTAAACTTGGGAGACACTCACCCAATCGTGTCATTTATATTAATACGTCGGAGGAACGATACCAGTACGGCTACAACTACATTTTCCTCTCGCTGGAATTGTGCAGTATATATCCAGAACACTTGAGTATTCCCTGCATAAATAATACTTGAGGGGAAATAATTAGGATGAGAAAAAATCACAGTATTCCAACATGCCCAGCTTTTGTACAGTATAATCAGTGGCCTAACGCACAGCCTCTCTCATCAGCAGCACTATGTAGGTCAGTGTTGAGGTTCACAGCTATAAAAAATGTATGCTGCGTCTGAGAGACTGAACTTGTGCTACGCTGCTACTTTTGCACCTCTGCAGCTGCCCGTCTACCGGGCACAATTATGCTTAACGGCTAAAAATAAACACAGAGACGCAAGCGCACCCACTTTGCCACAGAAATGTACTCACGTTGGCGTCCCGATAGGCCTGGAGAAGTGTTGAGGTAAACTTCTTTTGATTTGGTTCGGAAAACATTTTCTCAAAACCACCCTCCGCTCTGAGAAGACAAAAGAAAACGGTTGCGTTTATATTTGGTAGGGCAATTGTTTCTGTTGCACTCAGTTATATGTAAATCTGCGGCGCAACGGTGCATCTTACAGAACAAGGAGGGTGGAGGCTTTTATCCTGGACTGCATCTCCAGACTCTGATCCAAAGTGATGCGCACTATGTTTTTCTGAAAGCACAAAGTTAAAGCACTGTGTGCCTGCAAATGAAATCCGTTTCATGCGACACATGGGGGGGCAAAAGATTAGCTGGTGCACCTCGGCAGCAACCTACCAGATTGATACGAAAGTCTCGGGTGAACACAACTCCTGCGAGAGAAAAAACACATTATTTTTAGCATTTGAGGGAAAAAGAGGGTGAGACTTTTATGTAAGCAGAACATCTATATAAAAAAAAAAAAAAAAAAACGCAGAGAAGGAGGAAAGTAAAGATTAACCTCCTTCGACTTGGACTAGACCTCGCTCCAAAAGGTTCTGCACAGACTCTTGAGACAGGGTCGGGTTCGCAGTCAAAAGCCTGAAAGAAACATTTTTTTTTTTTTTTTTTTAGGTTTATTGGATGAGCATATTTTTAATAATCCCCCTTAAAGACCTGCAGATACGACGGGATCTGTTAAAACCTCTGAAATGCCTTCTCATAGGTGTAAACCCTTTGCTCCCTCTCTTCGGTCCTTTTTTCAAATCCAAGCATTTCGTCCATGCCCTGGCGGATCACTTCGGGAAATTGCACCTGTGAGATAACCGACATGAACAATGAGGGACGCGATTCTGTATTAGGGAAGAGCGATTCAATAATATCATGATTTATGCTTGGCACTGATTCAAAGGACAAACATCTCTAAATGCGTCTACTTTGTTCCTCTTATAGGCCAAAGCTATTGCCTTCAGATGCGATGAGACGAGATAAACTTTTCTCTTTTTAAGAGTCATTTGCGGACCGTATGTAATGAATAATAATATGAGCAGTGCAACGTACATGCATTTGCATAATTTACATGCTCTTGCTGTACCAGGTCCCAATCAACCATATGGAGTGTCACTTACAATCGAATCACAATTTTCCCCATACGCAATGTTGTGCAGGGTTTCGGCGAGCGGCCAGGGATCTCAAGTACACAATAGCTGTAAGCCGAGGGTTGTGGAGGGGAGAGGGGGGGGGGGCACTTGTCTATCCTGCTCCTTTGCTACTTTGCATTGTACACACATTAGTGTGTACTCTTTGAGTAGTTGCTGATGATGGTATTAGTAGGGAACGAGAGACTTGTTGGGGGCCACATTAAAATTCATGAAAACAAATCAATTGTTCACCTCCCCGGGAAACTGTCTGTCCTCCATGTGAACTTTTTTTTTTTTTTTAATTAAGAGACATTTGGTAACAAAAAAAAGGGGGATCGAGGAGAATGCTGTCGATCTAAAGTCTAATTTTTTTTATTATTATTTTTATTCTTGTCCTCGTCTTTGATTAGATGGAAGACGTGGGGATAAAGAAACTGTGGGGGGAAAAAAAACAACAATTACGAGGAACATGGAACGATTAAATTCAAAACGTGGGGGATCTTATGGAACAATGATGTAGGCCCGTTGGTGTTTATTTAAAGCTCATTCTATAGTCTCAGCAAACACCAGCCCTGTAGTGACTAGTCTGGGGGGGGGTTTGATGTAGGGGGTGGGGGGGGGGGGGGGGGGGGGGTACTTCAAAAATGTTGAAGTACCAGATCTGTAGGTAAAAATCCAAAAGTGTCCAGAAGTACGACAGCGTCCACTTTCTCAGGATACAGGGAGCTGAACTGTGAAAAACCAAGTACAGGCAAAGTTGTGATGGATGCATTTAACGTGAATTTGTTTTTGTTTTTTTTAAATACACGCACTTACCATTCCGGCAATGTTTCCACCTGAAGAAAGTGGATACATGCAGTAAATACAACATATAACAGAGGTCAAAAATATGAACTGCTCTACCTCCGCCGTATAGAAACACTTACCCATACTGTGGCCTATAATGGAGAACTTGCTCCACTGCAGAGCTGTGGGAGTTGATTTCACAGATCATCAAACAGGCTCAGTGTCTCATTACACAGACACAGACTTTTGTGGAGCGGCGTTTTAACTGCCACACAGATACACTGGGTGATGTAATATATCACCTATATGATGCTGCATTAGTATACTGCGATGGCAAAACAACATAAAACTCCTAAAGAAAAAAAAAACAGTATCTTCATCCCCAGGAAGGAAAGACGCATGTTGAAGCCGACGTTTGACGATTTCAACTCACGCACCGTCAACGACTCTGTGTACATCCATCACATACAAGGGAAAGGAGTAGAAAACACCAGGAGGGCGATGTGACGAGCGACCATGACCCGGCAGGTCCACCGCCACGTAACGGCACTCTGAGAAGAAACACAATGAAGACGGCCGAGTCTCACCCAGTATTTCCTCAAGAAAACAATGTTCTTCATTTTAAACCAAAAATCCCCAAAATAACATTCTGAAGCAAATCTGTAATAACTGTCTTTAGCCAAATAATAATAATAATAATAATAATAACATAAGCGCAGGCCAAGTCTTTGTGAGCATTTTCGCTTGCTGAGAGAAAGGAGACTCGTGGCCAAACGTAAAGGTATTGAGCGTTTAAACTGGGAAGCTGAGGGCAGTGTCTACTTTTACAAAAAAAACAAAAAAAAAACAACATTCATTACCTTGGGGCAGCAGGGGAATGAGGGTGTTGAAGGTGCCACAGTTGTCAGCCCAGCCGTGAAGGCACAGCACCGGCCGACCGTGTTTGGGACCCCAGACTTTAGCTCTGATCTCCCCCCATGGGACTGGGATGGAGAGCTCCGACACTGCAGACACAACGCACACCGTTTTCATTCACACTCCCATCTTAGCGACAATATTAACAGAAGGACGTAGGGCAGTTCTCTTCCCAATGTTATCCACAGTTCAAATTATTATTTGATGATACGAAATGTATTTTCACTACACATGGTTTATTTTGCACTGGTAGGAAGTACATTACTCACCTCGAGCACTGTGAGCACTTAAGTATTCCATTTGTGGCGCACACATTTCGATGTTAAGTTAACTCATTGTTTAAATGTGCACCGCTTACGCACAAGTCATCTGGCCGGTTATTTGGTTGCAAGTTCTTGTAGCCCGAGTTAGTTCTGTTCATTTGACCCGTTTCGTGGGGGCCTGCTTGTAATCATTACACAAAAGGTGTTCATTGTCTTACTAACTAAAGATATTGAAACGTATAGGTGACTATATGTTCTCGAACACCAGGCCAGGTGTGATAGTTTTTTTTTTTTTTTTTTTTTTAAACAGACACGCACAAACAAACCAACGCGCACGCGCGGACACACAGTGCGAGGCCGTTACCTGCTTGTTTCACTGCGGTAGTGGAGCTCAGGTGTCTGACTCCGTTCAGACTCCGAATCATGTTGGAGTGGTGAAAGTGTCTGTGCTGAACGTCCCGTGGTTAGATTCACTATTTTTTACTTTAAAGCCGAAAATTACACCTCGAAGCACAGCCGCTCTTCAAACTTCCGGACAACTTCTTCTTGATGTTCCACAAGACAGGCGGTTTACGGCCGAACAGGGCAGTACCGCCACCTACTGTAGTTAAAGCACCGCCCTGATAATCCAGAATTATCGCCACGGTATCCAATCTGACGCCTTTGGGGTTCTTTTCTAGCTCAGCGTCCCGCGGACCCCGAAGTGTTGGCGACGAGGAGTTCAACAACCGTATGTCAGTAATCCTCTCGGGTCCAGCTGCTTCCTGGTGTGGCACGAGCATGAACACGCGCTATTTGATAGACGTTCAGGTGGAGAGCTGCGGTCTCAGGCCAATCAGTGTTCAGAGGGGGAGGTCCTGACCTGACTGGGGAAAAGGTGCTCTGTACAACACTCCATGAGTAAAAGTCCTCCATCCAAAGTACAATGACAATGTATATATATATATATATATATATATATAGCCTCAACAATGACATTAATGTCTCACAAACCCCTCAAGCAAATCCATATTTCCTTCATAAAAGTAACATTTACAACAGGCCTGTTGTAATACACTGCACCAGGTTTAGTTAAACTTCATAAAGTTGTAACTGAGCGCAGTTTACTGTGTTTGAGTGAAGCCTGTACTGTAAAACTACTTCTTGTCCAACATCAGCGTCACACACACAGACAGACACATTGTTGTTGATTTTTACATATCTTAAAGATAAATCTAATCTTAAAAAACGTAATTCAGCTGAGAGGAAGCAGGTCATATGAAGGCTCAGAGGAATAACAAAGAGGCCCAGTGAATGACAGGTACAATGTTCAATTGGAATCGAAAGTTTCCAGGGTTAGGTGAGAGATATATTTAACTTAGGACGAGACGTGCGGCGAGTGAAGTGGTCAGATGGGAGGGATGCAATCATTTGGTGACTGGACAGAAGGGAGGGAGTATAAAAGCGTCGGCTTTGGTTGAAGGGGAGTCAGGTCAAGGAGCATTCGGTATAATCACACGGGATTCTTAACTTGAGGTAGGTAATGTCTGTCTAATATTTGATAATAGTAAGATCTTAGAATACGGAGCGTGAAGCATTTTTTCAGGATGCCGAGCAAGTTCGAACGTTGAGGATTTTTTCTGAACAAGAACAATGTAAAACAGTTTCATGATATCAAAGAAAACATATATATACTGTATATTAGCAGGAATTCAAAATACCAGCCCTACCTGTGTCTGTATTATAGAAGAAGAATGTGTCTACTTTAAAGGTCGCGTGGTCTATGTCACCTTTTGACAGTTTAAGTGAATGAAAATCAAAAGTGCGTTTGATTCACTTCATTTAAATTACACAGGGCCACACTGAGGCCGCATTACAGATTCAGTGAGGGCAGATGGGGTCATGTCTCCACCTCTCTCTAGTAATGAGTTGCCCTTGAATAAAGTGCTTTTGGCTGCTGGCTATCAAATCAGAGAAATGCAAAGCAAAATAATAACACTGATTAGACAGCTCACATATACCTTGATTTTCTTTCACAATCAGGTTCATAGGGGTCAAATTTGTGTTTTTACTTCTTCTGTTTTTGTGTCCTCAGATCATGACTGACTTTGAAATGGTTTTGAAGCACTGGGCTCCAGTGGAGGCCGACTACGCCAACCATGGGAACCTGGTTCTGACCCGGTATTATTATTATTATTATTGTTGTCATTATTATTATTGTTATTATTATTATTATTATTATTATTATTATTATTATTATTATTATTATTATTATTATATTTCTGGTCAACCCTCTCCTCTCCTTTTCTTTACAGTTTATTCACCGAGCACCCTGAAACCCAGAAGCTGTTCCCCAACTTTGAAGGCATCCAACAGGGTGCCATGGCAGGTAACGGAGCCATTTCCGCCCACGGCGCCACCGTGCTGAAGAAGCTTGGTGAGCTGCTGAGGGCCAAGGGCAACCACGCTAGCATCCTCAAACCTCTGGCCAACAGCCATGCCAAGAAGCACAAGATCCCATTGAACAACTTCAAGGTGAGCTAGATGTACACGAGGGGATATTTCAACTCGTCTTTACCCATGAATTGATTTAACTAAGTTGCCGCTGCGGTGTTTTTCTTTCCCTATTTTCCTTGACAGCTGATTACTGAGGCCATTGTCAAGGTCATGGAGGAGAAGGCAGGACTGGACCCTGCCGGGCAGCAGGCCCTGAGGAACGTGATGGCCACCGTCATCGCTGACATGGATGCAAACTACAAAGAGCTGGGCTTCACTGGCTGAAAATGAATGTTTCACAAGTGACAAGGTCCACATGCAAGTGCATTTATAAAAAGGCAAAATATATTCTGCATGGAGATAAAGATCAGTATAGCGTCATGTCATGCTGCAAATCACATAATAAGCCTAAAATAATATTATTGTGTTATATCGTATACATTTTCTGCTCTGCAATTAATATGGTTTATGCCAATGATCTTGGACTTAAATGTCATATTGTGTCAAATGAATCATGCATTACCAATAAAACTCCGTGTTGCTGAACTCTGCTCATTTCTTATTCTTCTTTCCCAAAATGTGTTGATTTCGTTAATTAATGGTCATTAAATAATCCTTCGTCCTCCATCCCTTAACCTTTAACCTTAGTGTATGCATCACACATCTTGTTTCATCACAATGCAACTGCATCCCTCGGGCAATTCAATGAGTTTAATCCATTACTTTTTAAATAGAGTTCTGTGACCACTAGTAAATACTCATCACAGATGGCAGAGATCTGTCCTGGCCCCCACTGATGAGGAAGGGGAGAAAAGGATTTCCAGGGATTGCACAAGCAAAAATATATAATAATAAGATCGTTGGCCACTAAATTTGATACAGCTATCCATGGTCTGGAGAGGATGAATCCCAATGAGTATGGCGATTCTCTGACTTCTTCATCCTCATGTAACAGTTCATGACAATCCCTCACCTTTCAATCAAGTGCAAATGTCAGGTCATTTCCTTTGTCTAAAATAAACGTTCAAAATCAATTGAACAAGTGAAACACGCGTGTCGGGCGCTAATTAGCAGGTTTCAATGAGCCGTTTGCTTGGCCGACTGGTCAAGAGTTACCGTAAAAGGGCAACGACAGATACTGTCGTTATCGCTGACATTCCCCGGTCCCAGTGTCTCCCTGTTGTCCTTCCACTTTCTGACTTGACGCTATAACATTGTTTGGTTAACTTGTTTGATGGATAACTGCCAGAATGATAACTTCACTATTAATAGTGTTGGTGTGTGTGTGTGTGTGTGTGTACGCGCACTAAAGCACAAATGCAGACGTGACACCAGGCACAAAACTTCTGGTGACACCTCTGCCCCCCCCACGACCCAATTCTGCTGTTGGCCTTTCAACTGCTTTTACAGTTAAGTTATTCTTATGGGATATATATGGTTGATGCTGTTAATTGTGAACACATTTCTGATCTCAATTCAGAAAACAGCTCAGCTTGAAACTGACCTGTGAATGTTGTCAGAGTAACTCCAATGACATAAAGTCATGAAAAGAATTTCAACTTTTATTAAGAACAGATGCAATTCTATATTACAAGATTCAAAAAATAAAACCTTTGAAAATACCAGGTGTGCAAACGATGGCCTCAACAAGTACTCTACACAGACTTGTATATTCTAATTATTTACACTATTCAAAACATAAATATTCTGTGGCAGCCTCCCATTGATATCACTACACACAAACACACACACACACACACAACCCAGCCGATGTCAAGGGACTGATCTGACATGTGCGCGTGTTAAAGGTGGAAACAGATGTGCAGGAGACTAGAACCTTATTCCTACCTTACTCCACCTGTTCATTCAAATATTGAAGTTGTACGTTTTCCCACTCTCTCAGCGGAAACCAAGCAGTGAGTGAGTAGATGTCAAACAAGCTCACGCTGTACTAGCGGACGCTGTACTGAGAAGAGGTCTAATCAGCCAAAACTGTAAAAAAAAAAAAAAATTATAAAAAATCTCCTGAGCGCATCGACCATGATCTAGAACTAATGAATTATTCACACAATAAATTGACATTTATATGCTGCTATGAGCTAAAATATTCAATGTCAAGCGTTTCAGTTCAGGGGTCATTATATCAGTTAAATGGTCTTCCTCATATCAGGCGGCTTCTCTTGAAGTAGACCAATGCAAATAAATATAGATTATACATGAGGAAGTAAGGGATGAACACAGGGACTAATCAAAGCTCGGCTGGTCGATGTCCAGGGGCACTGTGCATCGAGTCAGGCCGGACAGGTAGAGAGCAGTAGCCATGGGAACAAGACCGGTTGCCACCTTCAAGATGGTCAGCAACCTCTCCGAGGCATTGGTCACACCGTCTGGTGTCTGGAAGGGAGGAAGATTGCGCAGAACTGCTTTTACAGGCTGCAGAGACACAAAAGACAACCTACAGAGCCACTGAGCGACATCCATCATGTCTGTAACGTAAGCCGATACAAACCTGGTCCTCTGCGAAGAGCAGGGCGCAGTTCAGAGAAGCAGCCAACTTCCTGACGGCATCCAGACGCTCCTCGGGCACCGAAGCATTACGAGCTACGAGGGACAGAAAAACACACGAGGACTGCTGGTCAGGGAGAGGGACAAGAAAGAACATTTGCTTAGTTTCCTGCTAATCACCATACCATTAGTGGCCATGAAGCAGACTTTTCCAAGGAAATATCCAGGATCCAAATATTTCAAAGAAGCTTCTGCTGACTGGAAACTATAAAAACAATAATACATGAGAAATAATGACCCAAAACTACACATTAAAATGTGCTCAATACACACACAGAGTTTTCACCGACAACTATCCTGTAATATGTAAACCAAACCATGCTGCCTTACTAACTTGATAACTTGATTGAACGTGCAATATTCCATTCTGTTTCAATATTTATATTCCCGTCACGCACATCCACTTTAAAACCACTGTATAGTAATTATTGCTGCTAAATTATTTCTACCTCTCTTTTTTACCCACCTCTTATCTTTTATCTATATATAAATGTGTGTATTTTTTTTTTTTTTGTAACTTTTGCACTATTTTCACCGTGCGGAGTAGCTCCCCAAATTTTGTTGTGTGTGTAACATACAAAGACAATAAAGTCTATTTCTATTTCTATTTCTATTTCTATTATTTCATTTCTTACCCAAGAGCCTTTATTTTACATAAGGGACATTTATATTTTCTCAGCTTAATACCAGTGAACACATTCTTATTTCATCACTTGTAAGAGAGATTGAGAAGTGAATAGTTCAATAGCATTGGATTCTCTGCTGTTGAATTTCTCCAATAAGCTGCATGTGGACAACATACAAGTAGAATTCATTCAGGGAAACTGAATACAGAGTAGAAATTGTATCTGTGTACAAGTACAAGTGGTTATGCGGGATGCTTGAATATGTAAAGCATCTGCGTTACCTGAGCTCTGAGGTCAGATTAATGATGAACACCACCAGGTCTATTCTTGGACGACTCTCCTCGTTCTCCAGAGGCAGAGGGAGATTCTTGGCTAGTCTCCTGGTGGGTACAATACGTGCGCTTATTGTCAGAACAAACGTTGTTACGGTAGCAAGCAGAGTCCGTGACACTACGTCCACATCAAAGGTGATGGATGGTAGAGATGGGAAAGAGTACCACGTTTACAGCTTGCAAGCCTGCATGCCATTGACAATAATACATACACACACAAACACATGTTAAGCTGCATTATTACGCACCCGGTTTCTTTTGAATGTAGATATCAACTACTTGAATTTCATTGAATAACATCAACTCAGATACACAATCAAAGCGGTTTGGAGCCAAATTTCCTGAAAAGTATGCAACATATTACATACTTAATGATGAACACAACTGATATATACTTATAAAGGCATGTAAGGAGAAATGTGTAAGTGTGCCAACTCAAATATCAAATAAAAAGGAGTACATCTGCACTGGTTAAAATGAAAATAAATGAATAGAAACATTCATTGGTGGTGCTTCTGGTATATTCCCGACCGGGGGATCGGAGCATGACAGTACACAATAGAACAATACAAGACTCACACATTGACAGTGACGGCCTTCTCCTGCACCAGAGCGTCTGCTAGACTCTGCTGAAAGTGCTCGTCACTTTCCACCAGCTGGAGGAAAAACATCACACGGTCAACACAAATCACTCTGCACTGTAACACACATCCATTAACGATAAAACAATATACAGTAGGTTTGCATAATGGTTAAATCATGACCCGAAACAGTAGTGCACATTTACTCAAGATCATGGATTTTTGTACGATTCCAGTGTTTCCTGTAACACACAGTGCTACATGGACAAAATAAAACGTGCCTTTATCTGACAGCATGTACTTCATCTGGGTAAAAGTAAGTATTTCTGTCTACATCTACTCTATCCGGTATAGACAGTGGATATTATAGTCATTTTAGATTAATTTGTCTACACAACGAGCAGCACAACGTATAATGGTGTTAGTAAAACGAAAAATATCTGACAGTAAAACCTGTGTGTTTTTGTTGTGTATGTTTACATGTAACCACAGCGGCTCTGCAATCGTAAAGATAATGAAGCGGACTCTCACCAATATGTTGGCCGTGTTCAAACCGGGCAGTTTACTGAAAGGTTTCAGCAACGACATCCTGGCCGTTTAAGAACAGGCACACCAAACGTTGTGTGTAGAATGTGAGTGTAAATCCAAAGTTGTGTCTCATATCACGACCCTTCCCCTCCCGCCACTTTTACCAACCTGCGTCTGACGTCATGACGTCTTCCCTTCGTGTCCGGTTGTCTTCTGCCACCTATAGGCCGCCACGTGTACTGCGCCTCTGCCAAGCGCATGTACCCAGACTACTACAGTCTGGTACATTTAGTAATTCAGTCACTCGAGTATTCAACCTTCGACTTGTGCTTGAGTGTAATATTGTACTTTGTATTTCGTTATACGGTCAACACGATGGTTTATTACACGCGGAGATTCGCCCATAACAATTGAGTTAATTTTTCATAACAAAGTCACGTCAAGTTTTTTTATTTTAAGTCTTCTTTTGAAATCCGCAGCGGAAATTAGTTGTATGTTGATCCGCAATTTATCTACTGAAAACGATCATTCCTAAGTGGAACGGATAAAGCACTTATGCTCTTGTTTAACTATGGCAAAGGCACTTACAATGATTTGTTTTATTTTCAATTTTCACATATTGTATAATTTGCTTTGGACAAAAGCGTCAGCCAAATAAAATATATTGCGTTCTGTTGTACATTTAAATACAGTTACTGCTGTTATATGAAATGTGTTAAAAATATAAATATATTATGTCTTAGTGAATATGCATGGCGACTTCCTATTATTCTCAAAACAATATTTTTTGCAATATAGTAAAACTGCAGTTACATTTTTTTTTCTTGAATACTTCAATTGGGGTAAACCTGCACAATCTTATGTGAATTATACAGCCAACCTTCCAGAACATCTTCTGTTAATCAACCTCATTATTCACGTTCAGAAATCTGTAAAACAAATTGCATCCGAATGGAAGCTGCCTACTACAAGGAGTCCCTGGACCTGTCCGTAAGTAAATAAAAATTTAGGAAATATTCAGAGGATTTCTTTTAGTGGAACATTTGAGTTTATTTTGAAAGTACAACCTCATCAGTGTGTCTGGAAGTGAAGTCGGGCTCAAGGGTGTGTATGTAATTTTCCAAATGACATTGTTATGGTTTGAAGGCAAAGAATAAAACACAAACAACAGAAGTGCCTTCAGTCATTCACATTTCATTTCCAAAATTACTTTGAGCGGTTATGCAACAGTCCAACCCATGTAAATAAATCCACAGCAACTGAAACTGATGGATTCCAAATGGGACATGGAAAACAGTGATAACATGAAAGATTCAACTTATGATTAAAAAAAAAAAAAAAAAAAAAAAAAAAAAAAAAAAAAAAGCACTTCATGTGAGTAAAATAAAAACAGACTTTAAGTAGCGCTTCACAGTCATCTCTAATCACTGTCAACTATACACATGATCGATAAGATGACATAAAAATATGACTGTACCGCACCCAGGACACTAGTCCCAAAAATCAGTGGCTTCTAAAAGTTGGTTTGCAGGTTTCCTCGACCACCACCACTGAAGCCGTTCCCTCATCCCCTTGTTTAGTTTCAACCGGTCACCCGCTGATCCAATGTACATGACTTATCATGCACATACAAAGCTGACCACACCCCCCTAACACAGATACACACACACCCGCACCAACAAGCACTCCATGCTCCTTTTACTTAACAATATATCCAAATCAAAGACATAGGAGGAATCCCCTCCAGCTCATATCTCCCCGGACTCTCGCTCTTCGGAGCTGGAGCGCTGTTCCCGCTCAAACGACAGGGATCTTTCTCGCTCCTTGCCCCTGGCCGTGGCCGTGTCCGGGGAGGTGCACCTCTCCCTGTTTTTTTCCCAGTCTACGAACTCGGCCTTTTCCTCACGCCATCCCTCCCCAGCAGCACCCTCTCTCCATCTCTCTCGGGACACGGAGCGCTCCTTCTCCCTGGTGCTCGTTGATCTATCTTTGGAGGACCTGTGAGGCGGAAGAAAAAAAAAAAAAAAAAGGAGACCATTTTACTTAGGATAACAAGGAAAAATGACATCACCCTTTCTTGTGGTGTCTTCAGACACGTTTCAAGCTCAAGTTCATTCCCTCACTAATCTCTAGTTTTAGTGAAATAAAGGTCAGCCCAATTGAATAGTGTTCTAATAGGGGCAGACACAAGGACGTAATCACCACACCCTGGTCCGAACGTGTGCTACAACAACTGTGATTCTTATTCTGTGCACCGGACTGGTTGATGGAGAAACGCCGCACCTCTTCCTTTTCTGCCTGTGAGAGCGGGAGCGTGAGTGATGTCTTTCCTTGTGTCGATGCTTCCTGTCTCTCTCTCGATCCCGATCGCCAGGTTCCTCTTTGGAACGAGAGGAGCGGTGGCGTCTTGAATGATGGGAAGAAGAACTGCCTCCGTCCCTAGATAAATAGCACCAAAATTATTTGTAGTCAAAACAGGTAGGTCGTGTTGTTACAAAGTAAAGATTCTCCGATTGGCCAGATACTTGGCATTGGCTGTGTGAAAAAGTTCAGTTTGAACAATAACATCCTAAATGACTTGGCTGAAATGAAACTTATGCGAGCAGACGTACCTATAACGATCACCACTTCTGGACCTTGACCTAAAACCGAAACAGACACATTTTCAGATGACACGTTAACACTTTCAGCATACATGGTGGAATCGAAGAGAACTCCTTTCTCACCTCTTGTGCTCCCTCTCCCGATCTCGTTCTTTCTCCCACTCCTTTTCTTTTTCTCGCTCCCTCTCCATCTCCCACTGTCGCTCTTTTTCGTCATCTCTCTCGCGTTCCTCTCGCCTTCTCAGTCGCATTCGTTCTTGTTTCTCTACCACTGCTTTCTGGATAAAAAAGAAAGAAAGAAAGGAAGCACAGTCTGATAAATACCTGCAACTGAACATACAACATTGGAAGATACAAACTACTCCACTAAATAGACAGATTCGATAGGGCATGGACCTTACTGATCAATCGTCATAGAAAGAAACTAGGGAAGTACGCGTTCGCCCCGAGGCATCCCTTACCCTCAGCTTTTCAAGCTTCTCGCGGATTTCAATGAAGCCCAGGTGCAATTTGCCGCCAAAGTGGTCGGCCAGGCGACGATCATTGTCGTGGAGTCCCAAGTAGGCCGAGCACACCTCGCAGACGCGCAGTTTTTGTTGTTGAAAGCTCGACGCTGGCATTGAGTTTCTGTACACGTCCTGCAGGAACAAGGCTTTTAGTGCAAAGAAGTGGAAGTTGTAAAACTTATAATTACATGAACTTTTAGGGTTCACCAATAAATCCAATACCTTTGCTCCGGCTAGTGCTATGCCTGTATAGCAATTGTATCTATACACACACACACACACACAAGACCTGCCACAACAGAGAATTCATCGAATTTCTTACCTCTGCTTCTTTCTTTAAGGCCCGGGTCTTCTCCACCTTTTCCAGCTGCTGCTGGGCTTCGTCAACATTACCCTCACCGCCAAGCTGCTCTGCCGCGGCCAGCAACTTTCCAATCTCTTCGTTCAACTCGTGGACACGTTCAGCCTTTTCATTGCGAGAGAAACAAAACACGGATAAGCTTCGAGGAGGTCTTTAACAAACAATTTCATTGGTTGTTTGTAGCCTTAATGTTTTAGGTTAAAATGAATCTGCCTTTTATGCTGCTGCATGAAGCAGAGACTCAATTTCAGTTTCCCACTATTGCAGACCCCTTATGTAAAATGATATGGGCACAAACACCAGCAACACCTAATAGAATGACCAGAACGCCACGAATTTCTCTCCAAAAGTCCAAGTGTGGCAAGTTTTTCACCTTTGCAGCCACTTCAGCACTGATCTCATCCTGAGTTTCAGCTAGTCTTTTCTTGGCCAGCTCAGTCCTGCGGTCACAGTCTGCGATGAAGGACTGAAGGTGTTCGGTAGCCTGAAAGCACATGACATTAAAGTGTTTCTGTAAGTGCAAAAAAGAAGAAAAAAAGAAAAGAAAAAGCAAGCACATGCAACAAATGTTGAAATATGATGCCAGTGTGTGCCATTTTGCATTCCTAATGATGTATTATGCATCATATCCAAGATCTCACACTCAGCGGCTGAGGAACGAATCATTGGGATATCAGGGGCGGAGTTAGCATAAATGTGATGGATGTTCACCTACGTCTGGGATGTACATCACTGAGAGAGCGTTGCTTTCCGTAAGATTCATTACTCAGGAGAAACTCTAAGGAGCGACTATACTGGGTGGCACTCACATCAAGTTCAAAGAAGTACTCCTGCTCCTTGGATGCAATCTCGAAGTCCGCTCGGAGGGCCAGGTCATGCACTTTTATACATTCTCCCAGGTCCATTCTCTGCAAGAATCAATTCAGACAGATATCAATGCATTGTGTTACTCGGTTCGTCTCTCATTTCTATTTGGTAGCCGCCGTGCTCTCCTCTTTGTTTTGGCTCTGTATTCGGCATATTAAATTTGAGATTAGAACGTACTTTCAAAGCCAAAGTTTTCATTCTATAATGTAATTTACACTGTAGCTGTGAACATTATGAGTGGCGGAGATGAAGGCCCAAAGAGTAATGAGACAAGCTTTAAGTTTCCTTCCGTTTTAAACAGTAAATCCGACATAGGTCTAAGACCCAAAGATCAAACGGCACTTTAATTTACCATTCCTTGTATCCAATACCTTTACTGTAGCCATTTGCCCACACAGAATGAAAGAAGTATATTGGTGGTAAAGGTAAGGCGGAAAAAGTAGCTGAATAATGAACACAAATGACTATGTGTAACTGTAATAATTAACATATTAAATGTATAGTCTCTGCATCATTTTACCTCAAATCTGTTGAGTGTATGATCTCACGGTACTTACGGTGCCTGACAGGATATCATGTGGACATGAATCCAAAAGGTGACTTTTGCAAACCCGTTCATCCGTGAATTTGATCCTCTGTCGCATGGAGTCTCCTGTATTAATATAATAAAAACAGGATAACAGAAACACAGTTAAAACGTTACTTCTCGTCTTGTGCGACATAGTCTTCAGACTGAAACAAGACACACAGGAATCATTTTGACATCAGAGTCAGGTTTGTAGCCCATGAGTCACACATATGTACGCTGCAACAGTATAGCTAAAAGTTAGCTACTCGGATTGATTAAAGTAATATGACAACATTTGATGAAAGCAACGGAGCTGCGAAGACCATGACGAAGCACAATAATAAAATGTTAGAATACAATTGCCGGACGCTGCGCCTAACGCCTAAGCTCCTCGTGTAAAAGTCATAGACAACAGGTAGCTAGCCGGTAGGCTATGCTCGTGTGAGCTAGCTTGATGTGTAACACATGCCTCTCTGTCACTGTGTGACGAGCGGCTTAGCTCACTTCGGCTAACGCTAGCATCAAGTCGGAGTGCTTCTCTACAGCCGGATGAGCTCACCGTCTCTCCCTGTCCCCATGAGCTGGTCCAGCATCGCCCTCATCTGCGCCTGGGCCGACATGTTGCTCCGGGTGTTCAGCTAACAACCGCCGTTGGAGTCTTTACACATGCAGCTTCCTCAAAGTGCAGGCCTCGGCCACGGTTGCTCCACCACCACCACCACACACCACCACCACCACACGCCAACTTTCTCCACAAGGAGACAGATTCCGAAACACGCAGAGACGGTGAGTGGGTGGTGTTTCTCGTTAGAACAAGTCGCAGGTGTTTAGACCACTTTATTGGCCGCTGGATGTGACTTTGTAAGGAATGACGGCTCCGGGTCGGCTGAGCAAGTCAGTTACGAGAAGTGCCGGAGTCGAGCGGAGCCCAGTGCGGTGACTGGACGACGGCAGGGGCGATGTGGCCGCAGGCGGAGTTTACATCGAGATGAGTCCACACCGCTGTGTTCACATCGTCTCTGACTCTTTGTGTAGCCAGTCGGTTTGTTTGTGAGTTTATTCTACGTCCTTTCTTCCGTCTCCGCACTTCCCTTCCGTGCGCGTACCCGCGCTGCGCGCTCCTCTCCCTCCGCCTCGAGGAAGTTCTGCAGTCAGGCGCGCGCGCGCGCGCGCCTCGTTGTGGTGACGTCCCGCGCGCGTCATGAAGTGCACTGAGCGCGCGCACACTTCCGCCCTTGTTCCGTGTCAGTAACTGACTCCAACAGTTTGTAAAGTGCAAATGTCTGATTTCTTTTTTCAGTTTCAGTTCTGCTAACAATCAGACAAACGGCACCGACCATCCCCATGATGTTCTGAAATGTGTGTGTCTCCTGTATATGTTTATGACAATGTAATAAACAATCACAAAGATTTCAAATTCATTTGATTTATTCATTGCTGCCTCTGCTTGAAGATTGGATCGAAAAAGTCTACTGAAATGAATTCCTTCTGAGTTTTGCAAAGTGTGAGGTGCAGTAGAGGCAAACATTGCCAATTCAACATTCTTTCCTGTAGTATTTTAGGGATGAATCGAAGAGGCCTCACTAATGTTATGATACATCAAGGCTGGAGTTAAAGTAGGGCTTTTTTTCATTGGAGGAAAGTCATTATGTAAGCTTGTCGTGACACCTACAATATTATTGTTGTTGTTTTGTAGCTATGTCACCGGAGAGCAGATTCAGAAACGTATTCAAGCCCCCCTTACTGCCGATAAGTTTGTCCAACAGGTTTAAACCTTCGGAGGCCATGCCGCTCATGGCATCGGTTAGATCGATGGGCGGGGTTTCTCCGTTGGAAGACTCCTCCGGGCAAAAACCTGTAATTTAGAGAGTTCCAGGGCAACATTATTTTATACATGCACATCCCTATCAACCATAGTGTTGAAAATAATAAAGGCAAAGTCGGGGCAGGTAACTCACTGCCTTGTGTGAATTGATGTGATCTAATAAGTGTAACTTCAGTTGTATATCTAATAAACAGCAGTAACCGCTTGTTTGAGTTGATCTGACAAAAGGCTATTTTAGTGCTTTGGTTTTAATGTTGACACGGTGTTGATGCATTATTACAATATATTATTATTATTATTAAAGATATATATAACATACCATGTTTGGGGTCGAGGACAGAAGGAGATGGCAAGTTCAGACACTCAGCCTGCTTCATAAACTCTTGCACCTCTGCATCGGAGACCGTAATTCTCCTGCCTGAGGAACAGAGCATTTGTGGAAGAGCTATCATACAATTCGAGCCATATATCATTCATTTGAGAGATTAGATAAAACACAAGGACAAAATGATTTCTTCTAACCAACCCTAGTGTGGCAATAGGAGGCAATTATAAGAATGGCGATGTTGGTGTGTCTACAGTGGATTGTAAAAAAAAAAAAAGTCCATTGTGCCCAGATAATCCTATTTTTGTCATTCCCTGACTTTTCTTCATCACTATTCAAACCTTGTTATGGTCATCACGTAACCTGCCTAAAGAGACTAACTAAGTGCAGTTATTTCCAATGAGAATAATCTGACTCACAGGTGGGAAATATGAGATTATTGTGTATCAGGAAGAAATTAATCCAGGGGCTTTACTTCAGTTGATTACCAATAGAGTGATGTAAACTTCTACTCACTCTAATTCACTGGATCAACAGAAATGACAGCATTCACCAGTCTGATGTCTTTAGACTCACTCAGGAGCTGGAGACCCGTGTATGCGGCTCCTCCAATGATGCTTTTAGAGTAGATAACAAGGCAGTCAGTGCAGCCAGTATTCAGAAGGGTGGCAGAGCTGGGGTACGGATTCTCTGAGGATGCATACAAATACACATTGCAACACTTTTAAACACGAGAGTGTGCTGTTGCAATTGTGGACACAAGGTCCAAAATCCAGGCAGGAACGGCATCGATGGGCATGTTTGTACAGCGACATTCAACAGAACACTCACCCATTTTGAGAGTGTTGTTTTCCACGGTCAGATTAGTTCTGATGGCGAAGCATCGGCCAAACCTTTCTCAAGTGGAAATCAAGGAGAAACAAAAGAAAAAGTGCGCACGATAAATGATGGTTAAAAAACATCACTTAACACTCAACACCAACTTTGACTGGAATCCTGTTGGTTTTGTGTAACGTGTGGCAGCTGTATTTTTATCCTCATATCCTCAAGCTTGGCTTAAGCTCACATCTTTTGAGATTGATAATGATTGACGACATCACTCTCGTTAGCGGCTGTGATTTTGCCCCAAACGGTCTCCACGAACATCTTCGTCAGCAATTGGGATCCAGCAATGTTTGTGCTTTCTCCGATGTATATCCATTTTCCCAGCAGCTGAAACAGAAGGTGTCCATCTCAGTTGGGCGAAATGACAGGCAGTCCCATTAACAGACGACACAGTATTTTATGGGCTCTTTGACAAGTGAGATGAGATCGTGTCTTACCTGGTCGCGTCCACGGATTTCAATGGGCCGGGTAAGACTCTCGCAGTTCGTCACCGGAGCTGATTGTCCCACAGATAGAAGGCCGAGCACAGCCACCGCAACATAAACAACCCCCATTTTGGCTCACCGCAACTGTTCACACTGCTGTACTGAATTTCTGTGTCTGTGCTTGCTGGTTGAAGATGACTGTGTGTTCAGACTAAACTGGTGTGTCGAAAGCCCAGCTTACCCCGCATGTTGTCATCCGTTGTTTGCACGTGTGCTGCAAAGGGGTAGAAAGTCCACGGTGGAAGAAGGCACGCTTGCCAAAATAAAAAAAAATCGTGTTCAAACTTAAGTCCGTTAATTAAATTTAATGGAAAAATAGAAATTGAAAATGTGTATTGTTCGTTATTGTCCTTTGTGCAATAACTCCAGAAATGAGACTTTTTTTCTCAAGCGACTACAGTTACTACATTTTGATTTGATAACATTTTAATCAACCCAATCAACTTTATGATAAACTGTACATCAGTAAAATGCACGTCTACGTATCGTCATATGACTCAGTTGACAAACAGATCAAAAAAACTATCCAGAAGTCTTGCAACGCGGTGTCCCATCTTGGCCTCAAACAAGGAGTTGAGGGCACTGAGTCCCTCTTCGGACGGGGTGCTGTCTGGGCAGATTTCTGTGCACAAACACGCTTATTAAAAGGAGTCCCAAAAAACAGCCCCATGGAATATTATGGACCCCCAGTGGAAGGAGACAAAACGCTCACCGTAGTTCGGGTTGATCATTATGGGAGACGGCATGTGGAGACACTCTGCCTGCTTCCTGAGCATTTCCTCCGCCAGAGACGAGGCGCTCTTCCTCCTGCCTGCAAAAATAAAGTGTTTGGGATAATCTCAGGGGGCCAAGAAACGGAATCCTTTCGGACAGCCTCCCGAATAGATCCTTCTCACAGTTATACAAAAATACCCTTTGGAATTTGGGGATTTCATCAGTTAAACATAGACCGTTTTGTTTACGAAGGGGCCAAGTGTCTGGTTTAGGACTGATAAGTGAGAATTTCTTACTAAAAAGCATAAGAGTGGTAAACGTGTCTTTGCCAGAGATAACCTCTTCATAGACCACCAGACAGTCAGGGCAGTCAGTGGGCAGATAGACTTCCTTTAGCTGGAAAGGTTGCTCTGTAAAAACAAAATAACAAACGCGCGCGCACACACACACACACACACACACACACACACACACACACACACACACACACCGCTGATTGTGTGTATTTGCAGCAGGTTTGAGAATGCCACTCATATGATGATCCTCCCTGACCTACCAATTGTCATTGTGCTGTTTTCAAAGGTCACATTGAAAGTGAAGCTTGAGCAGGCGCCGTAACTGTGGAAGAAGAAAACAAATACTGCAATAAAAATATACATCACCATAGATTCGTTCATGAAGCAGCAGAATGAAGGAGCTGCAAATAATGTGTGTGTGCGCGTGCGTGCGCGAGTGGGGAGGTATATTACATTCTCTGAGTCTGGATGAATTTGAGGATGTTGCTCTGAGTGGTGGCCGACATGTCCACCCACACACTGGTCATCAGGTAGCCCAGGGAGCGGCTTCCGGGGAGGTCGGAACTTCCGCCCACGTACAGCCACCTACCCAGCATCTGGACCACGCGCGCGCGCGCACACACACACACACACGCGCACACAACATATTTCGTTTCGCAACTTTTGGCCAGACCTGTTGAAGGTCATGAAACATTTAATAAACCCTAATCGAACACATTTCGAAATGTAACTCTATTTAAAGGGGTGAGGTCACAGGGGCGAAAAAAAGGATAAATGGGCGTATGGAAACAAAAAGAAGAAAACAAAAAAAAACAATAAAAATGCAGTTGCTGTGGGAATGGCTTACCGTTTTACTGGCTCCTGTGTATTTTAAGCAGACGTCACCTTGTTACCTGTAGATGTTTCTAAGTGTCTTTTGAAGTTATGTTTTCAACCGAATGGAGGCGAACCGAGTGTATGGGTTTGATATGATGTTGTGTCGTAAAGTCTTAAATTGAGCGCGCGAAAATGAACATCTAATTATCGTCACACTCAATTGCTGAAAACAGGTCCCGCCGAGTCCTGCACACTGTAACTTTGAAAAAATAAACACAAATCCCGATGTTTCCCCCCCCCCCCACACCTTTTTGGTTGAAATTAAATACACAGCGTGCAATGTAAAGCACTTACGTCTTCATTGCTGAGGGTTATCGGTTTGACCAGACTCTCACAGTCGCTCACGGGAGCAGGGTGTCCCAGAGAGAGGAGACTTAGAAACACAGCCACAGCCGCACACTTCATCCTCTAGATGTCTCTGTGATCTCCTTTTCTTCTCGGGTTGCCTTCTTGTTTCTGCCTTCCACACTCACACGCGTGTCTCCTCATTCACTACCTCCCGAAAACGTTCCATCTCTCTCTCTCTCCCCCCCCAAGTCCACTGTGGTTTGAGCTCATGTAACCAGAGCAAACAGGGCCCGGGGCTAAATAGAGTGGAGACTTTGACCTGTTGTTGGAATGTTGATCCCATCCCATGGAAAAGGCCATATGTATGCCAATGTGATACATTGATCTTTGATAATCCTCCCTGATCTCTCACTGAGACTAACAAACACTCGCAATTGGGACGAGAAAGTTCCCATACCTCACACACCAAATGTTCAAGTCGTGTGGTTTTCGAAACGGAAAAAAATAAAATAAAAAAATAAATAAGCATCTTCACCAATTCAAAGTCCATTTTTAGGACACAAAGTGGCTGATTTTCTGAGTGCAGACATTTAATAAGCGTCTACTCATTAGATAAGCGCGTGCGCGGTGGGAACTTATGCTGCAAGAGGAGGTTGGTGTACACAACTTAAAGCTTAAATGTGTTACATCTGAAATCATGTTCAGTTTTCATTTAAAAACAGTTACCTGAGCTATTAAAGTTTTTGTCAAACAGCAATATCATTTTATTTGGACCTTTGTTTTAACATTTTGCACGTTTTTGATATTGAAATATTGCAGAAATGCATAATGCGTAGAAATTACACTTACCAATGCCTGTAAAATATTACTTACGCCCAAGAATTTATTGGGATATTTAATTATTCCAAATATATTTACCTATTACAAAAAAAGCCACAAAAAGATACATTGTATCAAAAATGTGTGTGTTTTTTTTAATTGAACTTAAACCGACAGCTCTCTACAGGTGTCTTCGAACGGGACATGAACAAAAGAACAACAATCGAACCAAACGAGAAAGAAAGAGAAAATAATCCAGATCGCGCCGACTAAGCAGGGAAATCTCGGAGCATGACTTGACCGTTACAGAAGTGTGACAAAGGCTGGGAGGGAAAGGAGGTGGATGAGGATTGACGTCAGCTCGTGATGGAACGGTGGATGCAATAAGAAGACAGACATCTCTCCTTCACCACCTCTTGTGCTCCATCAATTCTCCGTTTGAATTGTTGGTGAGGATAATTGACAGCGAGAAGGAGGAGGCTGGTGGAGGGGGGCAGTCACAGCACACATCGATCACTCTGCAACCTTCTGGTTTTGTTGGTCAACGCTCATTTCCCTGGCCTCCTTTTTCTTCTTCGTGGGAGAGGGGAGGGACAAACCGGAATGGAGACAGACAGACAGGCGGGCGGACAGACGGACAGTGGAAAGACGGCAGCTGGCGGCCACTACTCCATGGCCTCCTGGTTCTCTTGGTCTGCACTAATCTCCTCGCCGGCCTCTTTGCCCTCCTTGCTCCTCTTGCTCTTCTTGTGTTTGTGCCTCCGGTGGCTGTCGCCCTCCTCACTGTCATGTCTCCTCCTGCTGCTGCTGCTGATGGAAGCGGAAGGACGAGCGTGGGAGAGGAGAGGAGGAGGGGGGAGATTCGAGAGGTCAACAGAGAGGAGAGATCAGAAAGAGAGTTAAGGGCAGAGAGGGAAGGCGAGACACGAGGATCAATGGGTGGACAAAAAAAAAAGATAAAAGGTGAAGTGAAATGGAGGAGGGGCATGAGGCAGAGGAGAATAGCAGAGAAACAGCATGGTATCGGTAACAAAAAGGACAGGTGTTTGGTGGTGGTGGTGGTGGGGGGGGGGGGGCAAAAGGTTGAGACAAGGAGAGGGGAGACGGGAGAGGAGGGGGAACGCATTTTGTTTAGTGCAGCCCTTACGGTGAAAACATCAGCTACGGAAGCAGGAATTCTTTTTAAAGCACGAAGTTGCTGATTTTGGGAAAGAAAAAAAAGCAACTTCTCCAACTAATATCTTATGTCGGAGCAGATACGCCGACTGCATCATTTCTGTTGCGTTTTTGGTGGAGGGCCCAGCTTTGTGGCGTTCTCCAATCCAAATTTTTTCAAAGCGCGCTGTGCCTAGTTACCGCTGCGAGGAATGACGAGTGAATCTAAGCGAGGAATCTGCGCGATCACTTACCTGCGGGAGGACTTGTGGCGTCCCTCCTCTTTCTCTCGGTGCCGCCTCTCTCTGTGTCTTTCTTCTTTCTCGCGACTCGAGCGCTCGCGGTGGCGCTCGACATAGCCTCGCTCCTGGTACTCGCGGTATCGATAGCGCTCCTCGTCGCTGTGGGATTTGAAAGCCATATTTTACGTTTGCCGTATCATGTTAGGTTTTGCGTGCATGCCAAGAAGAAATCTCAATTGTTTGTTAAATGCCGATAACAGAAATAAATAAAAAATGAAATGCACCAGTGCCAACATGGAATGAATAAAATAAGTGTGATTATCTTATCTTAAAACCCTACCCTGAATGATTGTGGGCCTTACCTGGTGTAGCTCATCGCTGAAGGACTGTGCTCCCTTTCTCTCTCCCGCTCATGTGTCCTCTCCCTGGGCCTTTCTCTTTCCTTTTCTCTCTTGTCGTCTCGGCGGGGATAATAGTCCCAGAGTTTAGAGTTGTCCATCATTGGCGGCCACGGAGGCATCTGACCTCCAGTCATGGGTGGAGGGAAAGCACCTGATCAGGCGAAGAGAAGAGGCCATTCAAAATGAGTTTAGGGAATGACGAGGCAGATTCACACTTTTGAACAATAACATGCAACAGAATTACGTGAGTAACAAGACCCACTCTAAAGGTATGAAATGCAGCCATGTCGCAGCAACAGTTCTTGCTTCTTATGACTCGTTAATGGACTCAAATAATAAATGTGTGGCATTTATTCAGTTACTCGGCGTAGAAAATCACATCATGGTGTTAAGCACATTACCTTGAGGAAACGGGTATGGCGGGACAGAGCGTCCATCGTAACCTCCCGGATGGCCGCTGTGGAAACAGGGGAAAGGCAACACATTACAGCCAGTTTGTTAGATTGTGTATGTGGACTCATCTAAAGTTGTGTAGTGTACAAGGAAGGTAAACAGGAATTAAAACTGCACGACCATGGGCTTCTTAATAAGGAAATTCATTTGTACAATTTGTACATTTGAACATATATAACTCATTAATATATATATATATATATGTATGTGTGTGTATATATATATATATATATATATATATATAGGAGGACTATTAAAGTCGGAGGACTATTAAATCATCGCTATCAATGGTTGACCCGCACCACCAATTACATGATACACAGGTTGTGAAATATTCAATCTACGGTTGAAATCATTAAAACCCATTAACACCCACAGCAATATTTCCTGTTGTCGTGTTGAGCTGTTTTTGTGTGCACGTGCGTTACCTGTCCAACGTGGGGATAATAGCAGGTGGAGGTCCGGTAGGTGGAGGAGGGAAACCAGGAGGAGGGACGGTAATGGGCAATCCTACGAGGGAGAAAAGAGCGGCGGGCTCGTCAGTTCAGCAGACAGAGCAAAACATCCACATGGCGGCGAGAGAGAATTCATCCAGAAACCAGCTGAGGAGGAGGGCGAACTCACTGGGTGGGGGGAGGATTGGGGGCCCAGCGCTGACGTTTGGTGGTGGAGGAGGGAGAAATGGAGGCGGGGGTATGTTTGGAGGAATTGGTCCGGGGGGGAAGAAGGTAGGCATCTTGGCCGGCGTGGGTTCAGCATCTGACGTGGAGTGTTCGGTTGTGGAGATCACCTGCACACCGAGAGAAAGAGAGAGAGAGCTGCTGGGTCAAACTTATGCGTGCTTTGATTAGTCTTCCAACCTATTGCACTAGAATGTGGTTCAACTTCAACTTAGAAAGAATCCTTTGTTTCGGACTGTTCTCGTCGCTTCTTTATACCTGGATATTGTTGCCCTCTTGGTTGTGTCTGCGTCGCCCTTCGACTCTGCTGATGGTGGCCGTCTGTCCACCAATCACATCTATTGTACCACTCTTCCTAGTAATGGGGGAAAATAAAAAACACAGGCACTGGTCAGATTCAAACACAAATGACAAATCCACATCCACACTATCTACTTTCATACATACAGGAAACAAACATGATGGTCAACAAGATGTAAACTATAATATTGCATTTTTTGTGGATAATAGTATATATCCTATCCTATCCTATCCTATCAATTTTTTTTTACTTGTGACAAAAAAACCTACATTTTGCATATTGACTCGTCGGTGCATCCTGACAGAGCAAATTTATACTAAAATATCTACATTATATAATAGCCCTGCTACCTGCAGGACCACAGCAGCATTTGGACAAAACAAATGATCCCACTACTAAAACGCATCAGAATAATGAGGTATAAATGTTTCGGTGCCTTTGAAGGGTTTGATCATTTGCAAATTATATTATAATTATATAGGGTGTAACTTCTGCAAAAAAACAATAAATGACTTGTAGGAATACTGAAACTTGCGGTAAATGTATTCCTATATTTATCAATGGGCCAACAAAGCTGTAAAAAAGCAGAGTTGACGTGATGATATAGTAATACCCTACCTGTTGAAACTACCTATGTCACAACACATACACACCGACCACCCCCAAGAGGAACAAACATGGGTGACAAATTAATGATGGAGCCTTGGAAGTGGCACTGGGAGTTTTTCTGTGGTCACATTACATGTTCAAAAAAACGGCAGGCCCGTTTTTAAACATCTACACATTTCCCATCAGGCCCATTTAACCTTGTAGGGACATGGCCCTGCTTACTTACGTATAATAGGACATGTCCGGAACAGGCGGGCCGGGCCACTGAGGGGGAGAGATCCTACCATTTTGAAACAAAGGACAGGGGTAAAGTTGATGACAGAAACATTGGCCCTTACACAACAAACAGTCCGTGGGATGCTGACCAATTCTAATCACGGGGCTGCTGGTAAGGCTGGAAGGGGCCTGGGGTGTTTTAGTGAGTCCGAGTATGTTGAATTTTGACAAAGAAAATGTTTTCCTAATCAGTTTCCTCCAAAAATAATCAATAGACCAGCCATGGCTTAAAATCTATGCCTTCCACCTAAGCTACAATGTATGTGATACTAATCTTCATCCGGTCATTGCTTATCATCTTTATTGTACAGTTCTAGTGGAAACTGGATACATGCTCAATTCCCAACTATTCTGCGTATAGTGTGAAGTGTAAGTAAAGGGAGAGTTGTTGTTACCTGGGAACTTGAGTGATGGCAGACTTGTACAAGCTGACAGGAGATGTAAAGTCTGGCTTTGAGGTATGAATGGGTAAAATACACATGTCTTTCTCGTTGCCTGTCCTTCCTTGCTGAACCTGAAAAGAGGCAAAGAGTCAATACTAAGAAATAGAAAAGGGAAAAAATAAATAAAAAAACATTCAGTCTGCTGATGAGCGGGAGAGCAGCAGAGTTTCTTACAGTGATCTTGCTCGTCACGGAGCTGATTGTGGAGACCTCCAGACCCATACGTAGCCGCTTCTGTTTTTCACAATAAGCCTTCCATGTGTCTTCATTGAAGCCATAGTTAAAGTAGTCCGACAGATCCGCACCTACACGCAGACACACAAACAAATAGAGGATAAAATACTGTGAAATACTGAACATGCTAGACATGACTTGTCTTTTTCCAGTCACAAAACAAACTAAAATAACATTACTGATGTATCTGAAGGAACAATTAAGCATTTTGACTAATTTTCTTTTCAGCTACAGTGAAAAACACAGACCTGGCTTTCTCCAGGGTTTTTCTTCAAAGGACTCCATGTCCACCTCCAGCACGGGAACTCCATTAATGTTTCCAGGGGCATCAAGGTCCACCCCCTTCATCTTTGAAGACACTAAAAACAAGCAATATGTTACCTGACATGTACATTATTGACATTATGAATGATCTGATTCTCTGTATATAGTATTTATTTTGTGAGCGTTTTGAAAAAAACAGTGTAAAACAGCACAAAAAGCGAAGTCACATTATGGGGTGAGCATAAACAGGAGCAACAGTTTTAATATAATACCTTGTCCATAAGGTCTGGAGCCTGTTGTCTTGATGTTGAGATTCACAGGAGGAGCTCCATATGGTCTAGGAGGGAGAAAAAGAGCGTCTCTGTCAAGGATATTACAAGATCCATTCTGAAATGTATTAGACTTTGTGAGAAAAACAGTCACAAGACATTTAGTTAACATAATGTCCATCAGCATGTTGTGATTATTTTTAATGGCCAAGAAAAGATATCAAGGTATCATTTCAATGCACCAAGCTTACACAGTATGAACCAAGGTCTTGGTTGGAAACCTACGTGTATTGTGGTGCTCCAGTTTTGATGTCTCCAATGGTGACTCTGACATCGTCGTCGTCATCATCGCTGTCACTGTCGCTGTCGACGTCTTCACCTGCTGCTTCACCTGTGGCCTAAGACCCCAAAACTGGGAGGTAAGCTTGTGTGTACTAACATAATACAAACAACAACAAAGCTGCAACGTTCTGTACTGAATGGAGGAATGGAGGCCACCTACCTCAGAGACCACACCGTTTCCTGTAGCATGTGCGGCAGCATCCTCTATGGAGGAATCGGCGGGTGCACTGGGGATAAAACAAGGTATTAGATATAAAGTTCCTTCGGGATAAAGAGAGTTCACATCTTCAAACAACTATGTATCAGTGTCAAATAAACAGTAAAAAAAAAGCCTCACTTATGTCAACAGCTAAAAAACACAATAAAATAGTTTCAATCAATTTGTAAATTAATTGTTAAACTATTTTTATGTAATATATATGTTTAACGCAACTTAACCAGTTAACATTTTCCAGATGTAAATACACAGTTGTATCAATAATCTGTAGTATGCAGATTAGTGTACAGTTCATTCCAATCTATCAAATGTGTATGCTGAGACAAGGATTATAATCTTTTTGACAACACTTCCTGCTGTGCATTAAAACAGGTGTATTTAAAATGCCTTCTTTGGTGTGTATATGTCTCACACACACACACAACTAAAGATGTACAGAACTGTCAGTATGTAGTTTACTTACCTGACTGCAGCATTCAGTTTAGCTTCTTCATCCTCGTCTTTGCCCTCGGACTCATCTGAAATGAAATATAGTAATTATGTCATCCCCATTCTTCACATTTCTATCCCGGACGTAAGCATGAAATGTGTCAAAAACAGCTATAGATGTGTTTTGCTCAAAAGCGCTCCAAAGGTCGCTGCTAGATGTTAGCTTAGCATGCATGCTAACTCTCTGCTCCTCTGATGGTGGCAGACAAGAGTTGTCGGTAAACAGGGGGAGCATCTTTCAAACTGGTTCAAACCCTTGCGGATCAGGAGACGTTGTGTTTTGGGTTTGAGCTCGTGACGTTCTACCTCCATACAGCCATTCCTCCTCCTCATCTCCGCCGCTAGCATCAGTGGTGGCGGTTTTGTCCGCCTCCTCTGCAGACATGTTCAGCTGACCGGGAGCCGCTGCCTCGACAAGGGCCGTGTTGATCAACGCTCCTGGGGGTAAACAGACGCGTAAAAAAAATCACCTTCGGCGGGAAACGCGGTTATAAACAGGTAGATTAAGACTTCATGGATTCGTCTCCAGGCTCTGTGAGTCCGCGTGCGACCGGAAGTGATTGTCGGTTTCCGCTAAGGTCACGACACGGTGTCGGTGCGGCTCACACAGCGCCTCCTGCAGTTGGCGTTTGTAATTGCTACGGTCTTTCATCAGCGCTCGAATGTACTTTGAATACATGAAACGGGTTTGTGTAGAACTTGTGTCGCAAAGTACACGAAATGCAAACTGTAACAAGAATGATGGAAGAAGTCCAAGCAAACGGTCGTTTAGTGTATAGTATGTGCATATTTGTGGCCAGCGTTGAAACAATACAATTTTAAATAGGAATCAGAAAGTTAAAGAACATTGCAGGATGAAATCACAAGGCTGCCGATGAAACAAACAGGGTGACGCCAACCCCTAAATGCTTTGGGTTGTAAGGTCTAATTCTGTGAACACTGTATGCCTAGAATGGTGGCGAAATTTAGTACAAGTACTGAACTAAAGTAAACGTTAGGGTTACGTATATTTTACTATATATTTATATTTTTTATAGCTCATATTTATATTCCACAACCTTTAGATAATAACACTGTGCTCTCCATTTCACCAAATGTCTCTGACTGCTTTAGTCAGTTAACTTGCCTGTTGTCACTGAAGATGTAAAAGAATAGAATGGCATTATGCGCACTCATCTAAAGCATAGCGTTCCCCAAATTTGTGCAAAAGTCCAGTACACGATTAGATGTACGTAGTTACCATCCATCACTGTCCATCCTTACATGAGTTATTGGAATTAACAGACAGCAGTTGTCACTTCATCATCATTAAAGTGTCTTGTGTTTGCTGCTGCGGTTCTGTTTGCAAGTTGCCAGTTGATGCAAAGAGGATTGTTAATGCATTTATGGCCTTTGACCAGTTAAGTGGGGCCACTTAAGCATTTTTCAGTAAATGACAAGGAAATCTATGGATTCTCTCACTCTCTCCATATCCCAGCTCGCCAGCCTTTGTCACCTCTTTACCGTGGAGACAACACAGAAGCAGGGCAACAGTCACACACAATTAGGTGTCTCTGATACTGAAATCAAAGTGGGAAGCATGCCCTAAGAGCGAGGTGAGGTGGCAACATTATACTTGTAAGTACATTGATTTTTGTCCATGGGTGAGAACCAAACCGGGATCCATATCACAAGTAACACCACTGTAGCACGTCATAGGTGTGAGGTTTGGTCTCCGTATGTTCACAGCACACGCTCACTCACACATACCAAAACACATACTCATACACACAGGGAGACAGCGGAGAGAGTGATGCTAATGGGCTCACAGTTAAACTGATCGTGGAAATTGCATTTATGTCGTTCGCTCTGTCTCCCTCGACCGCATCTTTCTTCCAATCTCTGTTAATCAGTTTTGTCTGTTACCCTTTCCAACTTTTTACTAAAGAGCTGCAAGATAGACTTTCACTGTTGTTCGGCACAATGACAAATGAGATGGATCTATCTAGCTCTCTATCTTCATCACATCACCTCTCCCTCCTCTCTCAAATTCATGTTCATTCATTTGGTGCTTTTACCTTTAATCACCACACTCTTCCCCTTCCTCTGTTCCATTAGCGTAAAATATGCTTTATTGGCATGTCAACAGTGTGCTAAAGAATGTTGTTTTACAAGTTTTACAAGAGGGGAAAACAAAGGGACCAAATACTACACCATACATTATTTATGGAAAGTCCACATCATTACAAACTCACAGCATCGTCTAAAAAAGGAAGTCCTTCAAAGCTGAAAACAGGAAAATATTTCCTCATCTCATGAAAAATCATTTTTTTCCAATGAAACTCACTCAGCCACATTACCACACAGAGCTAAAGCAAGAAATATGTTTTTGCAAAGAAACGATGAAAAGCAAATCTATTATGTTGTCTTTCAAATAAGATTGCGTGTCATTTAACAGTTGGGCATAATAGCAAGGAGGAGAACTGTGCAAGAAAGGAGAAACATTAAAAACTCAACCAGGAGACACATTCCGTGTCTCGTTATATGGTTTTATGGCTTGGATCTATTCCAGATCCAGTTGGAGTAGCCTATCTTTATCCTCTCCCATTCTTTTCCTCACTCACCCTCCGTATTGTCTGTCTGTTGTTGGCACCCTCCCTCCTCCCCTGCATCCATCCTTCCTTCCATACGCTGGATTAGGGCAGCTTACAGCCTAGTCGATGCTAATCAGGTTTATCCGGACAGAGGGGTTATCATTGGGCTATGAGTGATTACACACACTGATATTAGCTCACTCACGTACCGCATGTGCCATGGCACCTTTTCAATCCACATAATCTCTTTGGATCAAACAAATGTTTAACTCAACAGTGCGATGGCACACCTGGCAGCTTGACATGGCATTCTCAATACTGGATTGTTTTGCTGGACAAATATCCATCTGTTATGAACTGTCTTGTTCTGTCTCTAAAAAAAAAAACGAGTGGCTGCTTAAGTTTAAGCGAAAACATGTTTCCATAACTCAAGTGTAACTTAAGCTAATAACTTCAAAAAGAAGGGACATGGTTATTCGGGGTGTCAAATGCATTATTTTCGTCTTGGCGGTAAGCAGTTGCTAGGCAACCAGCTCAGACTCCGGGAAGTTTGCTCCCTGGACAAGAATGAGTTTGGAACATAACGGCCAGAAAAAACAACAAACCGTCCTGTTTGCTCATTATGAACAGATTACAAAAGCAAACAGACGCTCCAGTTCCAGTAATAATAATCTCTTGTAAAATGTTTGGCCGCGAGGCAGAAAAGCATGTTTCCTCCAATGTGAACTATTCCTTCAAGGTGGCAAAGAACCAAAAGTGAGCTGAGCTGCAGAGTAGCCCTGGACTCAGTCGACGTAAATTACATCAAGGTGAATCTAATTCCTTGCTTTGCTCTGAAAAGGTGATTTTCTTCTGACCCAGCTCTTAGTCCAGTCTGTTCAGTGGCTCGTAATTGATAAGTGAAACACCACAACTCAACCAAGAAACAACACTTAACAACCACACAGTGTGGGTCCAAAAAAATCTTCACTGACTGATTGTATCAAAGGAGAGGAACGATAAGTGGACACAGCTATCAGGTTTAACACAACCAGCCGGCAGGCACAGTCCACTTTTGGATTGCGTCCGAAAAAAGAGGTTATGACCATTTGTCCAACCCCCGAAAGGAGAAACGATGAGGTATTATCTCAGCTGAAATGTCTGTGTCCATGTGTGTGTGTGTTTTCAGTCCTGTGTACGTTTGCACCATCAGGCAGGAGGAGAACGTGTGTATGTGCATGCCCGAGGGTGTGAAGATAGCCACATTCAGTGGTGATTGAGTTAGGATGTGTGTGTGCGCATCTCTGTAAAGGTATAAGGGATGGCGGAGAGAGGGCAGAAAGGGGAGGATGGGAGGAGAATGAGAGTGAGAGAGAGAGAGAGAGAGAGAGAGAGAGAGGAATGTTTTTTCATTACGTAATCTAATCTAAGTGGCTATTTTTCTTGTATAAAACCTCTGCTGCCCTCTGTGAGACCGCTGTCCTCATCTGTCTAAAAGCACTGAGTGAGTCATGCTGTGGGTCCACACACACACACACACACACCAGCGCGCACACACACACACGCACGCGCACGCACAGTCACAGTGAGTCAGCCCCAGATCTGCTACAGACACTCACCTCAGTAATGAATAATGTAGCAGCGAAAGGCATATAAACTACTCGAATGACACGCAAACTCAGAGGATAGGAAGCATATGGATGATCGTGACGGGACGCCCGAAACACGCACAGTGACACCTTCACAGAGCATATGGGCAGCTGGGCCGACGGCTGGAGCACAGGTGTATTTAACTTTGACACCCTGAGGCGCAGGTTTCCTTTGTCTGAAAGATCAATATTTAACAGGATGTCTCCAACAGGCACAATGGAGGCGAAACGTTTATTTAAACCGTAATTCATGTAAAGGTTTGACGGACTTTGGGGGGAAAAATAACTCTTACTTGCCCTTTTACTGAGACTGAGATGAGGACTCTTAACAGTCAGTGTGTCATAAATACGGCCTCAGCCAGCAGCAATCCGCTTAGTTTAGCATGAACTGGAAACAGCTATTAGTTCTATCAATCCGCCAGCACCTCCAAGGGGTCAGCGACGAATAGCAACACAGTAATACAAGACAAACTGGGTATCAAGTCCTCATATGAAGTTCTGAAGTTGACCCAGTTATTATTGGGATGCCACAAAACTTCCTTGTGGCGCAAATATGAAATCACCCTCAGGGGCATTGCGGTCTGCCAAAGCATTTTGAAAGCACATGCTTTGGCGGCTACTGTCCCTCTCTCATCGGGGACGTCACAGTTACCCACTCCCATCCCCCGCTCCCTAAGGTCCGCATATTCAGTTTAACCCAACAAAGAATTTTTAAAAAAACTAACAAAAAACAAACAAAAAAATGTTGCAGTGTCACAGTGACCAGCCGGACTCACTGGCCTGTGGTCCCATCTACCGCCCTCTGAAAGGAAGAAAAACTGAGGAAGAAAGGTGGGGGTTCTCTAGAGTGACAGAGACCATAACTAGACACTGTTTTCCAGAAAATGTGCAGGAAAAACAAACCGATGAATTTAAAACCAAATCACACAATATGATATTCTGCCTGTGTTCTAGTTCATTTAGTGCTATCCTTCCGTCACGTCCTGAGAAAGGCAGACACAGCTGTAGGGCAATGGCATGAACTAGAGATTAATCATGGGTCTACGAAAAAACAAACAAACACACAAACACACACACACACACAACAACCCTTCCTGTGTATTCTCACATTTTTGTCTGGCGCAACAGAAAAATCTCGCACGCACGCCAGCAGATGAACACACACAAGCCCACCATACATAACCGGGACCATGCAAAACACCCACGTTTTAACATGCAGAGCTGACACAGGGCGCAAAAGAAAAGAAAATGGCTTCTTATGGCATGTGCCACCAGGAGTTTTCGGAGGGCATTTTAAAAAGCCAGCTTCGGTGTCTACATAGGCCGCTCCGTTCATGGTTTGTGGTGAAGCGTCAGTATCAATAGCCTTTCGTCCATGTCTTTGTTCCAGAATCCGATGCTGGTTATAACTCCACCGATCACATGCAGAGCCGGGTGTGTCGAAGATTTGGCAACGAGTGATAGCCGAGCGACAGATTCGCACTTTCTAAACTTCGTCTTTCACCAATAGTCGGGCGCCACTTGGCACAGGTTGGTTTGCTGTGATCATTTCTTCTGTTCGCGCTCATCATTAAAAAAATATATATATATATAAATGAAATGACCCTATATTTGCAAACCTTTCCTATGGAGGTTACCTGTAAAGCTAGCGATGAAGGGCTCGGGTTGGTGGAAAAAATGGCATCAAACATTTATCGAAAGCCCCCTGGAAAGAGTCGAAATATTTGTATATGGTATTGGTCATATTGTAAGCCCCCGTGGAAGGACATGTCTTGACACCCCCAGGCATAAGTGCAGCCAGCAAATCCGGTTGCCATTTACATATATGCACCCTGGCTATTGTTTCACAGAACTTGCGGGGTTCCTTTTTAGACGTGATCCTTTCATTTTCACGTGTCCGGTTATCACATTTATATATGTAACAATACGAGAACAAGCCTGAGGTCTGGCTGTGCGCATCGCCACGTTTTTGAGTGAGTTATAGACGTAAACGTGATTCAATCTGAGCAAAGTGAGACCACTGAGACAATTCGATTGGTGTGGTGATGGGGTCACGGGGCTCTTGATGCGCATCATACAGCGAAGGAGCCTCCGCTGGCTGGAGGGGGGGGGGGGGGGGGGAGGGGGGGGGGGGGGGGGGGGGGGGGGGGGGGGGGGGGGGGGACCTCCCTCCATGTGTGTGGCTGTCAGCATCACGGCGGATCAGAGCTGAGCGGGCACGCGGACGGGACGGGACGGCCATGGGTCTGTGATTCGTGGGATATCGTTTCAACGATCCTGTCGGACGGTCAATGCGGCTTCCACACATATTTCAACGCGAGATGGGTTCGCGCGGGATGCGGTGACTTCGTGTAAAAAAAAAAAAAAAAGAAAAAAAAAGGTGGCTTGCGTTTGTTTTTCCTTCTTCCCGGTAATAAGCGACTCACCGCCTTGGCCGGGGTCCAGCCGATGCGGGGCGGGAAGGAGTGGCGGAGATCCAGCGCTGCGCTGTGTCTTTAAGCTCCCGTGGACACCGTCAACCTGCTCACTGTGTGTTTGCGCTCACCACGGAACCTGTTCTCCCCTCTGTCATCACAGTGGACACGTTGCTGTCTTTATTTGATCTTTCTTCTTTTTTTTTTTTTTTTTCTTTTTTTCATTTCTTCTTCTTCTTCTTCTTTTTCGAAAGCACGGAATGGTTGTGCTTGCACTTCAAACGCGTGGAATAGCGTGATAAAAAAAAAAAAACCCAAACAAACAAAACAAAACAAAAAAAAAACGCTTCATCATGTTGAGCCCCTGGATTGTTTTGACCTCACATTTTCTGCTGCTGCCACTCGCAGGTAAGACTTTTTTTTTTTTTTTTTTTTGCTCTTTTTCTGTTGAAAGAATCCCGGTGATGTTGCTGAAATGTTTAGTGTTTGGTTTAGCGTCCAGTTTCCCCAGCTCGACCGCATCTTCGGCTATTATTGTAAACAACGTGGGAATAGACATCGCCTTTAATACGGAGTTTATCATTAGTGTTTATTATTCGCGTGCCTATAATCTCATTCTAACCTGTTTTAAATGTTTTTTTTCCCACATTTGTGTGGCAGTCACTTTTTAGACGACTGATGACAGAGTCCAATGTTTTGCCACGGACACTGTGTGAACTGAGGTGTCATTGAAGAAACCCAGCTTACGAATAGTGTCCACAGTATTTGTGGAAATGTGTCGGAGGTTCACATTACGTGCAGTTTAACGGTGCACTCAGCTCCAGTTGACTGATCATATCAGCCCTTATTTGCATAACCACTTTGTCAAGGTGTCAGCTGCAGGAGGTGCCTTTGGGTGGTTACCTGTCAGGCAACAGGTGTGTGTGTGTGCGCGCGTGTTTTTGAGAAAGACAGATTTGGTGTGTGTTTGTGTGTGTGTGTGTGTGTGTGTGTGTGTTTGTGTGTGTGTGATGTGTTTTTTGTTTGCGTGAGAGGGAGTGTGTGTGTGCTGTGTTTGTGTGCCAATGTGTTTGTGTGAGTGAGTGAGTGTGTGTGTGTACGTGTGAGCTTCGACCATAATTGATGCATTATTTATCCCACCAAAATAAAAAGGATAAGGTTGTGTGCGCCTCAGCTTGGCAGCAGAAAGAGGAGAGAAGAGCAGAGCCGCATCGCTGAACACAAACACACCCCGCGGCACTGACATCTAGCTGCTTTGGACTGTTGTGTTGTACGGCTCTTTTTTTTTTTTAGTCCCACAACAGACTCTTTTTGTGTGGAACCTTTCGCTTCCTGAGGTGACTCTCGGTATCAGCACACCAAATCTTCTACGAAATAACATTCAAAGAGGAGAATATCCGCCAAGACACATGCACTCACAGCCTGCGGACACAGGTATTGGTGAAGGAGAGAGCCTATATGCCTCCACATGCCTCTCCTTGCTGCTCTCTTAGCTGTACCAGGCCTGAAGGCACAACAGTCACATGAAAACCCTGCTCTTGAATTGGTGCCTATCATGTGGAAAACTGCAAAAAAAAAAGAAAAAAAGACAAACTTGGAGGCGGGGTTGGCTGGTGGTGGTTAAGCTGAGGCGAAAAAATGTTAGTTTACTTAGGAAATGGATTTAGGGGCCTTTAGTGATGCATGATTACTCAGCGGGCAGGCAGCTCATCATTATTGATTGTACAATTGAGGCACGGTGGTTAGATAGCGCCCTGTCTTAAGGGGCTCTGTGCCTACATATAATATGCCCTCCAGTCTGTTTTATCTCCATTCCAATACTATATGAGAGCACGAGCGATTATCTGATGAACTCGATGATCAAAAGAAAAATAATCTGCAAATCCTCAAAACTAGCGTTGGAGGAGCGGAGCAGATGGAGAGGCGATGGAACAGTTTCAGACATGAATGGGGACAAAAGGGGAAATGGTGGACGGGTCAAATCAGGAGGTGGTGGTACTACAACTGAAAGGATGCCAGCTGCTGTAAAGCCCAAAAGAAGTAGAAGGACTTCTATTGTTTATTTTGGCTTTAGATTTTCCAGTTGGTGGTTGGAGTGTTGGTTATAAGAATGTAATTTCATTCTTTTATAATATCTTATGTCCACTAAACTACAAGGGTGAGGTGTGTGTTTTTTTTAACCCCTGCACATCGACCCTATTGTTTTCCCCTTTGTGCCAGTGTGGTGCGAGCCAATCATCTTCCCCAGCGGGCCTCACATAGTGGTTCCCAAGAGGGGGACGCTGGAGCTGCTCTGCCAGGACAATGCCACGGCGCCTGGTGCCCCGTCCCGGCTGAGGTGGCAGTGGGAGAGGGCTCGCAGGCTGGAGGGGGAGGTGGAGGAGGGTGGAGTGGCCTATGTCAAGGTGCCATCAGTGCAGGCCTTCCACATGGGGCGCTACGTGTGCGTCAACAACAACACGCTGGAGCGCAGCTCCATCTATGTGTATGTGAAAGGTGGGTTGTCGGCCATGGGGCCAAGAGGCTTGTGATTTCGACACAGTGAATGACAATCCTTAATCCATACGTCCCTCGCTCACGTCTCCTCAGACCCTCAGAATGCCTTCCAGCGCACCATGGTCAATGTCATCCTGGTGCGCGCGGACGAGAACTGCACCATCCCCTGTCTCGTGACCGACCCCGACGTCACTCGCCTGGCTTTGGAGACGTGCGACGGGCGACCCTTGCCCTACGACATGAGTTACCACAGCAACCTCCAGCGAGGCATCGTCATCAGCAATGTGAGAAAGGAGTATGAGGGCTGCTACGAATGCGTGGGACAACTGCGTGGACTCAAAGTGACGTCCAACCAGTACACCGTGGACGTACGACTTGGTAAGAGTTGCGTTCGTGATAGGCTTCAGTCAACTGAGAGGTCATTATAAGGTCACATGGGGGTGTTTTTCAACCGAAAAGCGGTTTACTGCTGCAGATAATTATTTCGTAATTAAGCTTTCATGAAAAACATTATATGTATACATTGATAATTGTAACTTACTTAGACATTTTGTTCATGTTTTTGTCACGCTCGAAGCCCTTCCCAGCTCCATAGCGAGCAGGTCATTTTCCACGGAATATGTGACCCTGCCATATTTCTATGGAAGCCCAAAATGGACATAACAAATAATGCCACTCGAGAGGACTTTTTCTTTTGCAAGGGGGGCAATGTGGGGACGGGGCTTTCAGTTGATAGCGATGATTGTAAGCTCACAGCTTGATGCTACTAAATCCTACACAGTGGAGCCTCAGTTGAGTGTGTCAGAATGCCAGCATTCGCAAATTAGCAGTAAACACACACGTCGGAGCACGGGGCCGCTTCTGTTCCGATTCATCTCCTGAGTGTCTTTTGCGAAAGGGGTTTTTGGCACTCTGTTTGCCGATGTCAGCCTTCAGCAAAATGACAGCCACCCACACCAGAGAGTCCAACACCGACAGTGAGGAGGTCACCCAGGGATAAGCGTTGAAAAGGCATCGCAAACTGCAAGGGGTCGACTGATATGGTTATCTCAGGGAGGATTAGTATCTATAAACGTGGCTACAAGGCATTGGAGGCAGCGTGCAGATCTGTTTCAGCCAAACAGGTTTAGCTCCTATGGGTTATGTAGAAATGAAACGTAATACAGCAACTGTTGAGTTGGACATCGTGTCTCCGTTTGTCCCTGCACTGCATCCGCACTTTCAGTCCGGTCTGCACCGGGAAAGGGGGGAGGGGGAGGAGGGGGGGGGCGGCTGAGCTGAGATAGGGAGTAATGGCGTAGTGTCTTCCCCACTGATGGAGCGGGGAGAAAAGAGATACGTGAGCAAGGGAGGAGCAGCGGGATTAAATTTCCATTCCGAACAAAGCTTTGTAACGGCGCATGACGGCTGCGTTTGGGGTAAATAGAATTACCACGGCCTTCGTCAAACAGAGACACCGAGGTGAGGTGAGCAGCACATTTTTTGGCGTGAATTCACCGTGCGGTCTAGGGGGGCACCCCGTGTCTGCCTATACCAGAACTGCACTTGTGTGTACAGTCGTGCGAGCAGAAATGTGTTTGGAGTGTATCACTGTCCGCCGCGACCTGTTTTTGTCGCCACATAAATTCCACAAAGTCAGGGTCACGCCCTATGGGACTGTTATTTCAGAGCATCATGCCCTGGAGACAAATACATAAAAGCAAGAGTGAGGTGGAAGGGACGTCGGGACTGTGCCGGTTTGGACGAGCTGACCGATCGCACCAGCTGGCATAGTTGAACGTTTCCATCTCTTCATCTCTCCAGTTCCAGAGGTGCCTCCGGTGATTACGCTGTCCCAGAAAGACACCGTCATCTTGCGGAGAGGGGAGCAGTTTGCACTTATCTGTAGCTCCAACAACATCAACCCAGACTTCAATCTCAAGTGGGACTTGCCTTCCACAGCGGTGAGATTGGAGTTAGGTTAGCTTGAATGTGACAAAACTTTGTTCTTGCGCCTTTTACTTTGTACATTTACTACACAATGAAGCACTTCCTAACCCTTCGCCACCGTGATGTCCTGCAGCATCCTGAGGAATCTCCCTTTTCACACATCCTGCCCGGTTCGCGCGGCTATCAACGCGCCTCCTCGCTCTCAATCGCCAGTGTCAACCAATCAGACTCGGGCATCTACCGCTGCCACGCCCAGAACGAGAGAGGCACCAGTGCCGCAACAGTGCGACTTGACATCTTTGGTGAGCGCTAAAGTTGGTTCGTTTCCAATGACAAAGCTGTGTAGATTTAAGGTATTTACCTGAATGATTTCGTCACGGCTAAAGTTCATGGGTCTAATGAACTACAGGAACTGGCCTTAGTGAAATACTTTGTCGTGGGGAAATGTTTGCCAAGACTAAAGTAAAAAGTAGAATAGACCAACATGATAAATAATAGGATTACTCACAAGATACTGGGAAAAAATTATATTTCAAAGACAATATTTATTGAATATATGTAGAGAGTGAGCATTACTTTTTTTTGTGTGTGTGTACAGCGTCCTTGGGTCCCTTGAAAGGCACTATATAAGTCCAATCTATTATTATTATTATTATTATTATTATTATTATTATTATCATTATTATTATTATTATTATTATTATTATTATTATTGTTGTTGTTGTTGTTGTTATTATTGTTATTATTGTTATTATTATTATTGTGATTATTATTATTATTATTATTATTATTATTATTATTATTATTATTATTATTATTATTATTATTATTATTATTATTGTTGTTATTGTTATTATTATTACTATTGTTATTGTTATTGTTATTGTTATTATTATTACTATTGTTATTGTTATTATTATTATTACTATTACTTTTAGCCATGCACATTTCTGTTTTCCAGATCGGGGGTTCATCACCATGTTGGGACGACCAAGTCCGGTCCAGGCGAATGTGAAGGAAGGGGAGAGCCTGAGCCTCAGAGTCGAATTGGACGCCTATCCTCCACCGAGCTCTCTGTCCTGGTCTTTCAACGGCAAGCGGCTCCTCAACACCACAGAGCACGTCATCACCGTCCACCGCCGCAAGTACAGGTGGAGTTCCGTTTTCAGCGTGGCACTCGGGAGCGGGGTCAGATGTAAGCGCGCCTGCACAGAACCTGAAATCAGTTTTTTGTCCAAGCAGGTACGCCAGCGAGCTGAGGCTAGTGAGGGTCCTCGGCTCGGAGGGGGGGGTCTACGACTTCGCAGCAAGTCACGAGGATGCATCTGTGCATCATCCCTTCCACGTTTACGTCAGCAGTGAGTGACTGACCTGACATTGTGTCAGCCTCGACTATATTTTAGGCGTTGTAGGCTTATTACGTCTCTGTCGTTTGTCTGTGCAAGGTAAGCCTGTTATCGTCGCCCAGGAGGGGCCTGTTGATGGTCAGGTGCGGTGCATTGCTGCAGGTTTCCCGGTCCCTAAAATCAGCTGGTATCTCTGTGAGCGGCCCCACACCAGGTACGGCAAAAATGTGTATAATAATATATTTCAAAATGTATCAGATGGTAACAACCGCCACCGATTGCATCCTCGTCGCCTCGTGCGGCTGCCTCACCAGTTTGTCTTCATGTTTTCCAGTCGTGCGGAAACAGCAGCAGTTGATTACAAATGATTAGCAACCCTCATTAGGGTCATTAGCGATCGTACAAACGAACCAAAACTCGTTTTGGCTATCGGGCAACGCGGCATGAGCAATTAAGACATTTGAGCCTCATGCGTTTTTCGCGAGAATGGGAGATCGACTAAATTAGTTTGGGATATTGGCCTAATTTATTGACAAAATAAACATCATCAGTTATAACAAGGAAGCAGTTTCTGTTTCCTTTATGGAAATGATCTTTTGGAGTTTGTTTGTTTTTTTTGTTTTTTTTTCCCAGCACAATTATCTCCATGTCGCCACACGAGATAATGAACCAGCGATTTCAGGAGAGAACACACTTATTGAAGCCACCGCTGCTCTCGCCTTCTGCACGTTTTAATGTGTTTTTTCATTTCAAGAATCAATGATAATGTCTGACAACAATTCCAAGAGATATCATTACCATTACATTTTGTGATGAGAAACATCTTAATTCAATTTTATGGCCCGTGAAGATAAGAAATGAGATATAAAACAGGTTTCCCCCAGAGACTAGAGCGAGAGAGAGAGAGAGAGAGAGAGAGAGAGAGAGAGGGGGGGCCCTATGATGATTGGCTGGCAGTGGAAAGTAACGGCGCTTTTGACGAAAAAAAAAGTGTTTCGACACGGATTCAAAATATGCAGATGAAGCTTTTGCAACACACTTCCTTTACTGTAATCAGGTGAAGTGAGGCGTAAATGCTCCCGCCCGCGCTTTGAGTCCGTTTATCAGGGCAACTCACAAAGACTGAACTTGGCTAACAATATAACCTCCAAACAGGTGCTCACACCTGCCCAATGCCACCCAGTGCGAGACGCCGGAGGTCTCCATGGTGACCGAGTCGGCGTTCGGTCGGAGTGAGGTTGAGAGCCGGCTGAACGTCAGCAAGGAGCAGGCCCACTACCACACCCTGGAGTGTGTGGCGAGCACGCGGGGCGAGGAGGCCTACACACTGTTCTCCATCAGCGGTACGGCACTCGAAAAAATCTCCAACACACCCATCCTCTGGACTGTGGCATTAGCGCACAGCCCCGTCGTGAAACGCACACGGGGGGGGGGGGTCGCCGACCCACTGACCCCTGTTTGCGCAGGGGGCCAGGTGTGTGGCACAGATTGAATCAGATTAGCGCGTGCTGACGGGGCGGGCTGGGATTAGATGACGTCGAGCCCGCTAATCCCTGTCACGCAAACAGGCGCCACCACCGCAGCTGTCTGTTTTAAAAGCTGGAGGAAAAAGGATGCGATGGTGTGCGCGCGCGCGTGTGTGTGTGTGTGTGTGTGACGGTGTTGTAATAGCCGGAGTAACATGCTATTTACTCCCCAAAGTTCAATCTGGTTTGTGATCGAGGCCTTGCCTGTTTCCTCTCAGAACGCATCATCCCCCATAAACTGTTCACTCCTCTGCTGACCGGCATGGTGACGACCGGAATCTTGCTCAGCCTCATTCTACTGGTGCTGCTGTACAAATACATGCAGGTGAGAGAAGGAAACGAACCAAACGCACATTTCATCTCCGCCAAAGTGGGCTAGTAAAACGGCATCGATGGTATAGACCCCTCGCCGTCACTCCCTTTCAAATCAGTGAGTTAGTTCGTCAAACGTCCACCGGCATCAATATGAATGAATTCAATCGATGCGCAGTTTTGCGTCGTAGGAGTAGTACGGGGTGCTGCAAACATGTCGTAAATTCCGAATACATCGGAAATGAATCAGTGCGCCATTTGCAGCCATGCTGCAGTTGAAGGCCTTTTTTCGACCCGAGCCATTCATTTCCCCCTCGCAGCATGCTGCCCTCACTACGCCACACTCCGATGAGTCAGACTCCCCGAGAGCTGGTTTATGAGTCCACTGTGGGAGCATCAGAGGAAAGTCCAGACACAATGAAAGTGAACCGAGAAATGTGAAACAGGAGAGAAGGTGGCGATGAGGGAAAGAAAAAGAAGAAAAAAAAAAAATGGGGGCCCCAAAGATTAGAATCGCAGCATCCTGCAGTCTCATGCCCCAAACGGTCCCAGGAAGGGGATCTCGATCCATTTCTCGGCCTAAACCCCTGCCCTCTCTCTTCCCTCCGCGCGTCAACAGAAACCAAAGTTTCAAATCCAGTGGAAGGTCATCGAGAGTATCCATGGCAACAACTACATCTACGTCGACCCCACGCAGCTGCCGTATGACTCCAAATGGGAGTTTTCTCGACAGAAGCTGCGCTTCGGTATGACACGACCTGCGCTTTTTTGAGGCCACGGGCGGTGCATTTACACTTGTTTGGAAACAGGTGTGTTTCATTTCATTTATAAAATGCTAAACGTGTGTGTGTGTGTGTGTGTCTGTGTGTTCTTAAAGGTAAAACCCTGGGCTCCGGGGCCTTCGGGAAGGTGGTGAGGGCCACGGCGTACGGACTGTGCTCTGCGGATACCGTCACGACTGTCGCCGTCAAGATGCTCAAGCGTAAGTGTGGCCGCCCGTCCTCGTGTCGACAGGACACTTTAGGACTTCGAGCAGTGGCGGAGAGCGACAGATGGCCTTCACTCAAGTGCCGTGCGTAAAGAGAAACATGTCAAGCCAAAGAAAAATGAGTGGTACGCCGTGTGATATGCTGCCCTCTTTGGGAGAAAGGCTCAAGCTTTCCAAGTGTTCCAGAAAATGCATTTTCATATGGAAGGAGTCATTCATCCTTAGCCCTCAGGTTAATCGCGGGACCCTGAGCCGGGCGTCAGCCGCCAATGCTGGAAAACACGGGGCCGCAGTCGAACGTACCGTAAATCTAAAGATAGCGCCGCATTGACCCGTGCCTCAATATCAGCATTGCGCGTCAGCATTCACGATCGACTTGTGTTTTGCACCGCTGTGCCTCAGGACGAGGGGCCTTTATCGAGGCGTGTTTTGGAAATGTGTCGTGCTCTGTGAACGCTGTGATGATCTCCTCTTAGCCAACGCTCACGCCACGGAGAAGGAGGCGCTGATGTCAGAGCTGAAGGTCCTCAGTTACCTCGGAAACCACGTGAACATTGTTAACCTGCTGGGAGCCTGCACCGTCGGGGGTAAGAGTTTTTGGATGTAGCCATTGAAGCACTGTTGGGGGTGATTGGGCGGAATTGCGTGCTCATACGCCTACAGCACCGTGCCGCTATTGCCTGGCTAATATGGCCCCCTTTATTTTTATTTTTTTTTTCAAATTAAAAATCAGATATTGGACAGTCAGTGTGCAGCAGCTCAGACACGAAGGCCTGGTGCACTTTGACTGGTTCGCAAATTGGGTTTTCAGTCGTTCGATATTATCCACCCGTCTAGCCATTAGCATTGATTAAAAACGCGGCATGTAGATTGGACCATACGCAGAGGTCGGCACGAGTACTTTATTCCTGCGAAACAGAGCACTCGAGAGGTTCTGTCGGGAGGCTGTGGGCCATTAAAAAAAAAAAAAAAAAAAAAAACTTAAATTCAAGATATTGACGCAAATGTGTGCACATGCCTGAGCACAAAATGCCGAGATCAGCCTTTCGACACACATATTGGATTGAAGCCTGTCTGAATGCGCTACGCGTGGCCTGCCCTGCGTCAGTGTCGTCTTCCAATGATTCGGGGCTTCGGGTTTCTGTTTCTTTGTTTTAGGCCGTTGGCAAGATTTTAAAACCAAATTTGAAATTTCTTCTTCTTCTTCTTCTTCTTCTTCTTCTTTTTTTTTTTTTAAATCTCTGCCAGGCCCAATTTTGGTGATCACGGAGTACTGTTGCTATGGCGACCTGCTCAACTTCCTGCGCAGAAAGAGGGACTCCTTCTTTAAATCCCAAGTCGGGGACGGTTACTATCGCAACGTCTCGAACCAAACCGAGCCCGCCAGGTGCGTATACGCTACACGAGTGTGTTTTCTCCATAGTAACGTTAAAGTGTAACACTGGCGTGTCTCGTGTGTGATGGTGGCGCAGAGAGGGGACTGGCACAGGATATATCGCCATGCGTCCTTCCGAGAAAGAAAGATCCTCCCAGTCAGGTAGCGCACCTCCGACTATACTTCCTGCCATTCGTGACATGGGTCTCTTTAAGCCTTGATTTCAATCACGAAAGATGACTCCGCTATCTGTGTCTAGACGATGCGGGTGAGTTGTCGCTGGACGCTGAGGATCTTCTTAGCTTCTCCTACCAGGTGGCCAAAGGCATGGAGTACATCACTTCCAAGAACGTAAGGCTTTTTTTTTTTTTTTTTTTTTTTAAGCATTTACGGAGCATTCGCAGAAGAGATTTACGCGCTGCTGCTTTTTTTTTTCCTTCTTTTTTTTTCAAATCAATCAAATGATTGGCTGAGGGCCAGACAGTACTGCCTTTAGAATAGATCTTAAAGTGGAACCAGCTTCTCCAAAAACCGAAGCCACTTGAAATGTCTAATTAAAACCCCGACTGCACTTTTGCTTCTTTTATTAAATTAGGCACTATTTATTGTGGCGTGTTTGGACTGCCGTTTAGCCCAAATGATACGAAACGTTATTCTATTTTGCATGCATATCACACCTTAACAATAGAAGATGTTACTTTTAAATGAACAAAAACAAAAAAAAAACACACGAGGAAAACATGTCTGCTTCCCCTGCTCTCGTAAACAACTGGCCCCAGCCCCCGGTGACAAATACACACTGACAGGCTCTGATTTATTTTGTTCTCTTTGCTTTTGTTTCAGGGCATTTTTCTATTTGTGAAGCACTGGCAGTTGGGCCTTTGTGTTTGAAACACGTTCAGCGTCTAAATGATTTGCATGCGAGTGCTGTGTGCCACTCAGCCATTCATTGCAAAAAAAAAAAAAACTGTTACAGTGTCAATACTCATTTCCATGTTTACTTGTATGCGTGTGTGTGTGTGCGTGTGCGTGTGCGTGCGCGCGGGTAGTGTATCCACAGAGATCTTGCCGCCAGAAACATTCTCCTGACTCATGGCAGGGTGGCAAAAATCTGTGACTTTGGTTTGGCACGCGACATCACCACCGACGCCAACTACGTGCTCCGGGGAAACGTAAGTCTCTGTGACCTTCCGTGCCTCCCTCTCTCCTTCCTTCCTTCCATCAATTCCACTTTCACAACCATCGCATGAAAACATGCAGCATATGTACATGGCTCATTTGGATATCAAAGTGTACGGAGGGGGGTTTCTTGTAGGGCATAGGAGGGAAAAAGATGCCCCTGCTTGCATGCTGGAAGGCTAACTTATGTTGAGGACATATGGTTTCTACAAATGAAAACAAGGGGGATGTTGTCCGTGTAATCGCGTCTCCTGCCTCCTGCAGGCTCGTCTGCCGGTCAAGTGGATGTCTCCCGAGAGCATTTTCGAGTGCATCTACACTTTCGAGAGTGACGTGTGGTCCTACGGCATCCTGCTCTGGGAGCTCTTCTCTCTGGGTAAGGCAGCCTCAGATTCACGACACCTGAGCCACTGTCAGAATCTTCGATTTGCTCGCTGACCGGGGCATTGCGGGAGGCTCATGGCGGTGGACAACCGGTGTGTTTGGTGTTTCAGGCCACAGCCCGTACTCCGGGATGCAGGTGGGCTCAGCGTTTTACAAGATGATCAGAGAGGGCCACAGGATGAGCAGGCCCGAGTTCGCTCCCATCGACATGTACGTAGGCCACTCGGCGGCACATGAACCCCCGGTCAACTCCAGGAAAACCGCCGCCTCAGGGTCCAATAAGGCAGCGGGAATTGAATGAACACACATGTAGGGCCAAACGGTCGAGGCAAAACAAACTGAGAGGCGACAGCAATCCCCAACACCGACAGCCTCTCACCTTCTGGCGGCAGGGGGCACAGGGGGTTTTCCTCCAGGTGCTCCTCGCCGTTTTTCTGATTGGACGTCAGTAGGGCGGAGCTAAAGAGGAGACAGAGGACACGTACTCATCCTCAAGTCCTTTTGTTTGTCCAGCCGTCACACACTGCAGAAGTAGAAAACAACGGCTATTTCTTTTAACGCGACAACGAATACACTATTCACTAGTTTTAAAAATAGGATTGACTATTTACAATCGACTGGCCAATGCTGACCATGTTCCCCCCCGGCTGTTTTCCCTGTTATAAGTCCTGGGGGACACAACCTAAAAAGGTGTAAATGAATAGATTACAGAGACACTACATGTACACTACACACCAGTTCTCCAATTTCTTTGCGTAGTGTTTTTTTTTTTGTCGGTGGCCAAACTCATGCCAGTCGCAAACCTCTGCAGGTATGACATGATGCTGTCCTGCTGGAACCACGATCCCTTAAAAAGGCCGTCCTTCAGGAAGTTGGTGGAGAGGACCGAACTACTGCTGTCCGAAAACACCAAGAACGTAAGAGCCCCCTCGAAACACCACGGAGACTGTTATCTTGTGACAGCGCGAGCCGACACAGGCAGCTGGGACGAGCTCGAGACGTAAACGCAAATGTGTGTGTGTGTGTTTTTTTTTATCATCAGGTGTACCTGATGCTGAGCAACCCTCCGGGTTCCGGGGAGCAGCAGAGGGGAACATCGCGGCGGCTGAGCTCCGTCTGCAGCACCACAGCGCCCACCCAGCCTTTACTGCAGAGCATGGCCGATGTCTTCCAGGACTACGTCTAACACACGTGCACCTTCACATATACAAACAAAGAACACAATGCTAGTAAATGTACAACCAACCGATCCCCCACAGCCTCCCCCCCCCCCCCCCCCCCCCCCCCCCGCCTTCCTGATCAATCTGTCATAGAGTACAAGAGTCAAAATTCAGACAAACTAACTTTCAAATGCCTCTCTCTCTCTCTCTCTCTCACACACACACACACACACTCTCTCTCACACACACACACACACTGTATATACACATACAACTCTGCACTAAGCTCTAAGTATTGACCTCTATCTAATCAGCCCATTGAGCGCATTGATCCCCGCAGTAGGTATTTTAGGTGCACGTCTACATAAAGCACTAACCATCCGATACATCAGCAGCGGGTGAATTTTTGGCTCACATTCAGCCTTAGATTACATCCTAAAATGCTTTGTGGGGGGGTCGGGGGAGCAAAACACCGCAGAGTGGTAGCTTTGAATACTGTGACTTACGAAAAAAAAAAGAAGAAAACTGACTTGTGTAGTGCCGTATGTGTTTTAGGGATAGCTTCAGTTTGGTCGCTTTTTTGCAAATCTACTGGCCAGGTGTTTTGGAACGGATTGTGTGCCCTGTTTACTATGATTTATGTCAATCATGTATGCAATGTAAATACAATAGAGATGTGCCTTTGTTTTTGGAATATTGAACGCATTTGGTAACGACACAGTTGCGGTGAGGAAAGCCAGGAGAAAGCAGTTTTGATACAGTTGGTTCACTTGTGATAATAAAGTACCTGTGTTGATAGGACAACGGGAGAGTGTCAGCCTTTTTTGGGGGGGGGGGGGGGGGGGGGGGGGGGGGGGGGGGGGGGATTTTGAGGAGGACCGAGGACAGACAGAGCCAGAGGTCACCGGTCCCACTCTCATTAATCAGAAAAATCTTAGGAATGCTATGAGAGTCCCACACCAAGGTCAATACAAAAACTTGATCCTGTTTTTTTTTTTTATGACTGCTTCGAGGTAATGTTAAAAGGTTAAAGGAGTAACATTTTATAAGTAAAAGGTTAAAGGTCAACTTCGCTGTGCCCAAAAAAGGTCCAAGACCAGCGCATTCGGCGTCCCTGAAAACCCTTTCCAACATAAATCTATTTGGGTCAATGTTGACCCATAACACCAAAGACCTCACTATGGTTAATAATATAACGTTCTAAGAAATGTTTTTAATGTGGTTCTAAAATAAGTCTATTATAGTCAGATAACACTTATCCACTGTATTCAATAGAGGGAATATAATGAGTAAATGTATTCCCATTTTTAACTTTAACAGGTGGTAAAATGCGTCTTGGGGCCATGCAAAAAAATCTGAACAGTATTGTAAGGTTATGAATGCGTTATAAGTCGTGGCTCACTGGTAGTGAGGACATTTTTTTTAACATCCTCAAAGTTGCCCATCCTTGGTCTACGTCATCATTCCAGTATTAGAGATCAAGCAAAAAAATGTAAAATAAATGTACACTGCATAATGCAGTGGGTGAATAATGGGTGTTGTAACAAATTCCCAACAGACATGTGTCACATATAATATTTGCAACAGTTTTTATTTGTAAAATGACCAAGGGGGAGGGGGAGAGGGGGCTTAATATAGCTAACATTTTGCTTCAAAATATTGATTATTATTACAATTGACTTTTTGGGTAGATAAAGGAGCACACTTCGTAGAGTAGAACGAGGGATATACATACATACAGTACAGGTGAGCATAGCACCATTTTACACTGAATACTGGTGTACTTATCTTTGTGTATGTGTACAGTATTATACTAGAACTAGAACTCTTTAGAACCAAATTGTGTGGCGGGAAGGTGGTCTGTGTGGAGGGGGGGTGGGGGGGTGGGCTTGCAGTCTTGAAAGGGGCGTCCCGTTTCAAATATCCTACACCACTAACCGTTTTTGGGGTTTTTTTTTTTTTGTCCTTCCCCAAGCAGATGTTACTGAATACTGGTGTACTTATCTTTGTGTATGTGTACAGTATTATACTAGAACTAGAACTCTTTAGAACCAAATTGTGTGGCGGGAAGGTGGTCTGTGTGGAGGGGGGGTGGGGGGGTGGGCTTGCAGTCTTGAAAGGGGCGTCCCGTTTCAAATATCCTACACCACTAACCGTTTTTTGGGTTGTTTTTTTTTTGTCCTTCCCCAAGCAGATGTTGTCAGAAGATAAACAGAAACACAAAGTTTTGTCATGGCGAAACATTCAAAATGGTTCCTTTACAATGCAAAGCCTGTAAATAAAAGTGTATTTCGGATTTTATGGGTGAATTTTTGCCATCCTCCTTCGCCACAGACCCTTTAAAAACGCTCTCCTCGATCACCGTTCCAACATCCGCGAGTCTCTTTAAAACCACCTTTACATTCTTTGGACTGGGTATCAGTGACACAAACCATAACCAACACAACCCTTTTAGAGTGATGCTTTCAAACACTAACTCGTCTATAGAGGATCAATATGTGCTACGTGACGGGTGGAAGACCTGGTTTGAATAGTAAGATCCTCGGAGTAAAATCTCTTCGCTGTTTTTTGTTTTTTTTTCGTGGAAAAGACCCGAGAGGAGGATGCGTTGTGTGGGATGCGTCCCACAAACGTGGCTATTTAATCTAAAGGTTACTGTTCTGAGGTTTACTATTCCAGACTGGTCAGTCATGTGAAGTCATCGTGATAGTTTTTTTTTTTTTTTTTTTTTTTTTAACCGTTGTTGAGTAGTCTGTCAAACATTAACAATGCCCATCTTAGCCTTAGACAGGTGACCAATGCTCTGACATTCATCCTTCTCACGTAAGTCTCTCTCACTCTCACTCACACACACACACACACACTCACACTCACACACACATTTCCATATGAAAATATAATGGGTTACGGTGACAGTCAACATGCAAACAGACAAACACACAAACACGTATCCAAGCTGAGCTGTCCCACACGATGGCTTTCAGAATACTGAGCCCAACTTGAGAGGAAGTTTCTTGAATAGAACAATTATTTCTTGATACTGCAACGCAAGAACTGATTGGCTATCTCGAGGGGAAACCAATACTGGCCCCCCACCCCAGAGTGAGACGAGAAGTAGGACCACGAAGAGGAGACACCATATTCACTCAAGCGCACGCGCCGTCTTCATGACGCCAGGAGACGCAAAGGACACGTTCTCAATGCTCCGTTGCCAACCACCTTACTTTGCTCCATTCCAAGGCTTTGCTATTTGATATGGCTTATGACTGTAGTACAGGATATGAACCAATTTTTTTTTTTTTTTAAATGGACCCGGGAGTCCTGGAGTTCACTGCTTTTCTGAGAACTGAGTGAACTGAACTGCATGAAGGTTTCTGAGGACTAGGAAGAGAGACACGGATAGAACAATGATTACGGAGAAGACCATGAGAGAGGTGTGCTGCAGCAGCAAATTCACTTGGTGTAACTTGTCTAGATGTTCCTACTGTCTTTGAAGACATCACCTTTTTTATTTATTTTTTCCATCTTCAATAAGGAAACGATGGCTATAAGAAATCTGGTTGAGATTTGATTCAGACGCCACACCCTTCATCACACGTCTGCCTCTGGTCTCTGCATCATCACCTTCTAATCCTTCCTGGTCTGTTTCCAGACTGAGGCAGAAGCACAACTTTCCACACAACTTTCCTGAGAATACAAAGTACCATCCAACAACTTCAAACCCTTACTAAGACAATTTGGTAAGACACAAGGGGCAACAAACGCACACAACCACAGACACTCTCATGCCCACACACACACACACACACACACACACACACACACACACACACACACACACACGAAGATTGTATTCCCAAAAACACACACATTAGCTCACCGAATCACAACTACGTCTTGACAGTGATTTACTGTACACAACCACATCAAGTGCTGAAGTTTCAGGAGTTTGAGGATATAATGTTTTGTTATGTATAGGGCTCTGTGTTAAAAAATAATCCCTAATATATACACACGCATTAGGTTAATTAGGGGTAATAATTTGTTGAAAAATATATACGCCTTTGAGTAATCTGCTTGGAAAAAAAAAAATCCATAATTGACTATGTTATTGGCACTTGGAATCACTAAACCCGTTACATGTACAGTGATGATCCTGAAAGTTATTCAGTTTAACTGTAATAATTGTTTTTTGCCAAACATAATTGTGTAATTACAAAGTTAAAAAGAGCCATTATTGTCTCAGAGACAGAGTTCCACAACTTCCACTTAAAAGCCCAACCATTTTTTTAACTGGCAGAACTTTAAAGCCATGTTCTGGACTTTTTTTTTTTTTTTTTTTTTTTGCTTATTTTTTTTAAACACGTAGGGAAGAGAAGGGGGTCATAAAGAGCATGTTGTTGCTCCATCTTTGACCAGAAAACACTTGAACAAAGTAAAAATTCAATTTTCAAAAGCGACTAATAAAAGCTTACACAGTTATTCTTTCCATGCAATCATATAAAATACTACACTTCTGTTTCCTGGTAGGCTATACTTGATATTTACACGTTTTCTTTATATCATACAGTAAATCTGTACAAGGTCGGTCCACCTTGACACGCCTTTGGAAAGTCTGTTGTTACTGTGGCGATAAGATGTTCTCCGGATTTTTTTGTGGGGTTTCCACGGAGACTGCAGCTCTCTCACAACTCCGCCTCTGGTAAGGGAAATGGGGATTTGAATCCGTCTTGTTGCCATGGTGACAATCCTCAGTGAGTTCCTTGTGGACTCTTTCCTTTTTCCTACGATCCATTTGTTTCATTGGGATGAAGGGAGGAGGGGGTTTGAGGAAAAGAACGTTTGAGGCAGCCAACCATTGAAAACTTAAGCAGCAGAAGAGTTTCGGTTCCCCAGGTTTCTCAAGTTTTTCCTCCAGACTTTACTGTGGTTGGCTGCTGACACTGTCAGTCCTGTGCGATGATGGAGCTTTCTGTTGTTTCTGGGGCTGCGGCTTCAGCTGCTGCTGGTGCCTCTGGTGGTGAGATTGTTGCTGCTGCTGATGCTGATGTTGTCTTTGTTGCTGCTGTTGTTGTTGTTGTTGTTGTTGTTGCTGTTGTTGTTGTTGCTGCTGCTGCTGTTGCTGCTGCTGCTGCTGCTGTGTTTGCTGTTGGTGCGTTGCCTGGGTGAAAGTGCCCTGTTGTTGGAGTGGAAAAGCTGCCTGCAGAATCAGCTGAGTGGACTGGTTACTGTGAAGAAGACGAGTGCCCTGACAAAACAGTGCAAAGCAATGAAAATGGGAAACAGTTCATTCCTAATCTAATACTGATATATTTTATACCTGTCCATTAAAATCTTTGAATGCTGTAAACAGAGGTTACTTTATCACTCACTGCAACGTTAAGACAATGTCGAAAGAAATATTTATTTCAATCAATGGTGTTTGCTGCCCTCTACTGATACCTGTAGAAATTGCTGTTGTTGCTGCTGCCCCTGCTGGCCGCTCTGAGCCACTACAGTTGTTTGGTGTTGACCATCGGGCTGACCTTGGGTTGGTTGGGCCGGTTGAAGGGTCAGAGTCTGCCCACCCTGCTGTATTTAAAAGTACAGTCAGTATAGTTACAAAAAATGGCATGAAAGGAAGGGGTTTGGGGAGAGGGAGTATGGTATGGGCTTGGAATGGTGGAGTTTGGGTTAATTGCATTTAATTTAATCTCTCCTTGAACTGCTTTCAAATCAGAATATAAGTGATTCCCTTTTTCATTCTGAATTCACAATTTGCCTTTCTCTGGAGAGGAATTGTGCTGATCTTGCAAGCATAATTGCCCCACAAATGTGATGACAGGGTCACACGTCAGCTCCAATCTGTCGGCACTAAGCGGCAGGCAGAGAACGTGCCTCATTCCTGATCCCTCCCAGTCATAAGGCTCTGTCCTTACCTGTTGTCCTCCAAAGGGGTTGTATGCTGTGACCACCTGTCCCATGAACATGGAGGTGGGTACCATGACTGCGCCACATGCCATTGGGGCCGTAACGAGCTTAGTCACAAGCTGCTGCGCTGCTGGAAACCTGGAGAAAGAGAAATTTAGAAAAACTTGAATATATATATATATACACACACACACACACACACACACACACACATTACAGTGACAGTGAATAATACTGTATATCAACTTTCCAAATCTTTGTTTTCGCATTAAGGTTTCGTCTTTTTACCGGATCTGTCGGTCCTGTGTGAAGGTGGCCATGGTTGTCCCTTGCGAAGTGTTGTTCTGGGGCAGGCCGGTGCTGATCTGCAAAACATTGGGCTGACCCGGCTGGGAAATCATCATAGTGTTGTAGAGTGGAGCTGATACAGAGCCCTGGGTCTGAGGTTGAGCCTGGGTAGGTTGCTGGGGTTGACGTTGAGGCTGAAGACGGAAGGGACATTGCATTAACTTGTATAAAACATAAAAGCTTGACTACGGACCATTTCTATGTAAACGACTGCATCGCGGCGCCAACGGCGAAAAACCAAGTGTACATGAAAAGTCTCTGAAGGTGTTCAGAAGAACATCAAGGACAAACACGGATTATCCTTGATGCCGTGTCTCTGAGTTCATGTAATTATGCTTACTGCCACGAGGGGGAAACATATTTAGCCATGGCCAACACTGCAAATAAAGAAAATAACTACAACATTCATCCCATTTTCCCCCCAATCAGCATGCTAATTGCAATCAGGACATGTTTTAGGCTGACCTGAATTTGCACTAAGAAAGGAGCATCTCTACAGATGCTGGATGTGAGTGTCCCACCTGTGCGAGGGTGTTGGTCTGCTGCTGCAGGCTCTGCTGGGGGGTAGGCGCCGGCTGCTGGATGGTGAGCTGCTGAGTTCCCGAATGGACTGTGTTAATTGTTGTTTGCTGGACCTGACTGGTCAAAGCCGCCGTTTGCTGGACCGACCCCACCTGGGGGAGCTGTATGTTCATCGCTCCACCCTGCTGCTGCAGCAGCATCTGTCGCGATCAAAAACACCACAAGTCAACCCACAGTGTTCTGCAAGTGCACCTACGGGGTTATTTTTGTACATTCATTTGATTAATATGTGACCCAGATAAAATCGCTTTACAGGATTCACATACAGGTAGAGAATCGGTCGTTGCACTTGCAAAACAATATGATCACAATGTATGATTCTAGTCCCGATCTAGGTCAGGCAAAGCCTGGTACACCACAACAGGTTAAGACAAAGCATAATACGCTGACTGACTATTAAAAAAAAAAAAAAAAAAGAGTGCTTGCACATTGGATTTGTTGAGGTAAGGGATTTTTTTTTTTAAATGTGGAAAACTTCATGGGGAGAAACAAAAATGCCTCTGTTGAGCCTGTGAGCGTTCTCAAACGAATATGGCTTATTTGAAAATACTGTTAGTAAAACAGTTGTTAAATAAATTGAAGTACTGGTTTATTATTTGAATATAATTTGTACTTGGATTTCATACGTTTAATAAAGTATAGCCCAGAATGATCAAGCAATCAACTGTCTTTTTTGTTTCCGAACCCGGGGAGTAAAAAAAAAAAACTAAGGAAGAGAATATTTCAAATGTTGAACATAAGTTAATGTCACATTTGAGCCTGAATTTAACGCTACAAAACAACTCAATGCATAAGCACTAATGCATCCCCCAATCTGCTTATCTTTGAGTCAACCAGCGACTTCTAACCTACTTGAAGCTTCCTGCCAGTAGAGTACTAGTTTACAGCCATTAGATTGCACCTGTAACTTTGGCCTACTCTGGTTGCAAGTACGAGGCTAACACAAAAACTTTAAAAAGGGAAAATCTCTATATATAACGGTTTGGAGCAGTTTCAACCAAAAAAAAAAACGTTTATAAATATACGATGACATAAATGTGACCTAAAAAACCTATTTGCATGAGGCTAGGCTAATTTTTTTCATTTCAAAATGCTGCTGCTACGTGACATGATGATCTTTATCTTACCTGTATTCCCTGTCCCTGAACCCTCTGCAGCTGATCTTGGATGTGTCGGAGTTCCTCTTGTTGCCTCTGGATGTTGACCTGGATCATTCTGGTCCTCTGCTCCAGCTGTTCCTTTAGGTGCTGCATGGCATTCACCTGCGCCGAGAACTCCATCACCGGCTGTGGATGGATAGAAAAAGAACAGTATTAACTATGCATGTGCAGTTGGCAGCAGCTGAGGTCCTGGTGTTCGTTACAACATCCCTGCAAATTCTCAGTTGTAGCGCAGCAGCTAATGTTTAGTCGATTAGTATGTGTAATATTTTCTCCTTACATCGATTTATCATATGGTCTATAAAACTGAAACTGAAACTGTTACATTTTTTTTGTTAAATAAAGTCAACCATAACAGAATACTAAGACAATTAATCCAGCAGTTAACAAAGTGATTAACTCAATTTTTAACTCACCTGTACGTTTGTCTGTAGCTGCTGGGGTTGTTGCTGCTGCTGCTGCTGCTGTTGTTGTTGTTGTTGTTGTTGTTGCTGTTGCTGCTGTTGTTGTTGTTGTGGTTGTTGTTGTGGTTGTTGTTGTTGTGGTTGTTGTTGCGGTTGTGGTTGTGGTTGTGGTTGTTGAGTTGAGTGTTGCTGCGTGGTCATGGCTGGAGTCACACTCTGGCCTGTGGTCTGAGAGCTCATAGATTGCTAATACAAAGACAATCAACGGTATTATGAGAAATGAAATGTATCCTGTCACCCAGTGCATGCATAAAATAGCATAAGTGAATTTAGTTCTACCCCTACGTGTTATTTACAGTGACAAACATCAGCTTCTGTACAAACAGAAAAGTTACGGCTCGCCAGAATGCGACTGCTTTGGGCCAATGAAGTCTCACCTGGCTGCTGATGGACGAGCGACGCTGTGATGTCATCTCCATGGTGGAGGCTAGGGACTGGCGAGGAGGCGTGGCGGTGTCCATGTGTATCTTGGAAGCTGTCGTGGCAGAGGGAAAAAGCGCCATCCTTACGTGAAACTGAATTACCCTGAGGACATAGAGCTCTGCATGGGCGCGTGCGCATCCTTACAAGTGCAAGTGTTGTCTGAGACGTGCGACGAGGACTTCTGGGAACTCTGCGAGGAGGATGAGGGTGATCGGCTGTGGTCGAACCGCTCCAGAACCTCTTTGAGGCTGGATGTGTTCAGCTGTGACTCTGAGCCAGAGTCTTGACTCTAAACGCAGATGAGCAGAGGAGAAAGGCACACGATAGATGACAGTGAAGTCCGACTGCGTACAGTGGGAAATGACAGCGTGAGCATTCGGGCTCATTTGGAACAAAAAGTCATGAAGGAAAAGGTGAGGAGGATGTGTTTTATTGACAACTAAAACTACATAAATATAAAAAAAAGGACAAACCCTGTCCTAGTTTTGAGTCTACACGTGAACTACATCCAACTTGGATTCACTTGTGTTTAACAGAGGATTGTGCTTTTAGTAAAACCTATAGGTGTAGAAGATTTCCGGGAAAAAAGTTCTCACCTTATTCCCAGTGGCCTCAGGGCTCGTCTCCTCAATACCCAGCTCCCGGCGCTGTTCTGCCCTCACTTCTGCATAGCTGCATTTTGGAAAACAAAGAGTTTACGGATGGTCATTGTCCAGTGTGCACGGAAGGCTGGAGTATTTAGACAAAATGTATAAAATGCTGTTTGACCGGCAACCAGATCGCAGAGGCAGATATGGCGTAGAGATAACGAAACAGAACAAGCGGCAGTGAGAAGTACCTGACAACCGTGTGCGTACACACAATAAACTCGGGTCGAGAGTTCCACTGGTGATAGGTGATGTAGTAATGTGTCTGCAGCCAGATCCACTGTTGACCTTTGGTCAGGAAACGGTAGTAGCAAGACTTCCCTTTACCGTACTGCATCACTGAACAGGAGAGGCGGGGACAAAACAAGAGCAGAGATATGAGAAGCTACAAGCAGAGAAAGAAAATATATAGAAAATATATTTAAAACACAGGAAATAACTATTAGCCCTTACAGTGTTCGTGACACTTTGCCAGCGTCTCCAGGTCGTCCACGTGGTAATAGTCGTACCCCGATGTTCCCAAAACCTCGAAAGGTAGGTAGCCTATGATTGGTGATGCTCTGGAGAGAGGACAATGCATCTTTATTGGACTCTTGCAAATCATATCACACATTTTTTCACATCGACGTTTCTTTCCTCCTGAAAGGAAATTCACCGTGCGGCACTTTGTTGTTCATTAGCTGCCAGACAGTTTCGTAAATAGTGTGTAGCCTGTGAGAGTTTGTGCGTTTACCTGTGGTCCAAAAAGAGGAACTTCCATTCTAAACTGTGCCTGGAGGTAAATTCTTCATTGGGCTCCTCCACTGTACACATCTCCTATACATATAAAACGAAAAATACAGTTCCCACAATGCGACCAATGATGTCTTTGAATACAATTTTCAACAGTTCAACCAGGGGAAACAATAACTAAAACGACTAAACAATGACTGTGATCTTGCATATTTGAGTGTGTGTGTGTGTGTGTCTTGGGTGTACCTTTATAAACTGAGGTTTGGCGAGCCGTACTGTGGCCACAAAGCACACCTGGTCATCAAAAGCAGGTTGTAGTGACCGTTGTAACACCCCTGCCAGACCATTCCGCTTCACATTGGGAACTACACAACAGAAAACATACAGTACAAAAATGATAATGTGCAAAAAAATAGACACATAAACACTTTTGCAGGATTGTCACAGGACTTAAAATGATTTTACCCAATTTGAAATTTCTCACATGCAAAATGATATTTCAATGAATATAATAAACCGATGCTATTAACATGACTTACCATTTTTGAGAGACTTAAAGTTGCCGATAAACTTAACATATTCATATATGGGGGGTTCTTTGGGGTCAATGGCCCCACGCAGCATGTGGCAGCAGAATTCCATGTGATTCTTAGCTGGAAGAGGAAAAATGAAACGAGTTTCACATAACATGAAGTATAGTGAGAGTATAGTAAGAGTACAGTGACGATGTGTTACTGACTCTTCTGGTCATCGGAGCTTAGGCTCTCTGGGTCAGGGGGATGCATGGACAGAGCCTTGTACACATCTGAGTGTTCCCCAACTGGCAGGAAGTTCAACATGTTCTGGTCCACCAAGTCCGCCTGTGGAACACGCCAAGAGACCACACCAAAATGAATAGACAGACCTAACCCTGTTAAGCACGTTATGTGGCTTCCTCACGTGTCTACTCAATGTGTAAACAATTCTGACAACACACTAGTGAAGTACAAGGACCAATGAGCTGAGATTTACTCTGGGGGAAAAAGGCTGTACAATCAGAGGCAGTCTATGCACGCAAATATTTCTGGGTCAAGGAACACAACAAAACACACACACACGCAAACGCACACTGCCACGTTCAATGTGAACAAGCTTGTTCTGCAATTCACGTGATGACTAATACGTGCATACCAGGCTAAAGAAAGAGGCAGTGTTACGCACCGGTAGGTGTTCTAGGAGAGAGGAGACACTCTCAGAGACGTAGAGGATGTTCCCATCTGTCAGTATTGCTATAAAGAACCCATCCAGAGCCTATAAATAGACGGCACGATAAAAAGAACAGAGGGGTAGGTTGGTCAACGGCAGTAGGAAAAAGTTGAAGACAGGAGCTGGCATGAGTTTGACTGGCTTTAAAACTGTCAATAAAAAGTATATCGATGACTTTGACACAAAATGATGAACTTTCTGTGTTGGAAACTTGAACATAACAGCGGTAACTTAACACTGAACATATCGTGTGTGTTTGTCCCCTAACAGCTGGGATTAAAGTAGAAAGGTGAGATTCCTGACCTCCAGCATGAGCTGGGTGAACTCTTCATTACTAAGAAATGGAGGCTTCCAGTCCTGCCTGATCTCACTCGACTCCGATTGAGCTGCGATCTCTGATGAAGGGGAGGGAGAGAGAGAGAGAAGGAAAGAGGTTTGAGACCTTTTTAAGAATAAAACAAAACGAAGGTCTTTTCTGGAACCACGCATTTGTGCAGACAACACAGAGTGGTTAAACACAACACTATATCACACAGTGCAGTGGTGGCTGACGGTGATTATCAATCATAAATCATTATGTCAACAATACACTGTTGCGAGGTAAACATAATATAGGAGACATTTACATAGCGTGCATGTATTATACAACTGATTCCCAACAGCCTTAAATCATGAGGCTAAACAAGCACTGACGTCAGTGCACACACGAACGAATGCTCGGCACCGTACTCAACATAAACACAGGAAGTAAGGTGGATATGAAAGAAATCCCTGACCTTTGTGTTTACACAGGAAGTCAATGCTTTTCTGCAGGATGGTGGACTTGTCCATCTTCCTGGTGTTGCCCGGCAACATCGTGCCAAGTTCCTTGATGAGGACATTGAACTGGTCTCTTCTTTTCTTCTCTGACTTGTTACGGGACACGCTGTGATAGAACAGCAGCGATACAGTAGATTTGAAATGTTCTTCAATTACAGGCATTTTTGACAAAGAGTTTAGTCATCGTTGCTTGGTTCACACGCATTAACAAATATATTTTAAATCATGACACAGACCTTTACCTTCTATTGTGATGGTGATATTTTATGAGAACAATTGATGTAATGATGTCAAGTATGCACCAAACCAACCATCGGTATCTAGCTTACCGTTTTGCTTTGTCCTTTTCATCTTCTTCCATCAACCCATCAAAGATGCTACAATCATCCCTACAAGAGGAGAGAAAAAGATACACACTTACCGGAGTTTTTCGTGTGTAAATATTTTTTGACAGCTTGAAAGCAGATATGCATTGTTAATAATAGTTTATGACGGATGTCGGCTAATGAGAGAATGCCTACATGCCAGAAGCAGGTTTATTTTTGGGTCACACAAAAAATAGAGTGAGGCAGACAAAAAGAGAGTGAGAAGGAATGTGTTTGGCTTGCCAAGTTGTTTATGAGTGCTTTCGTGCAACAAGGTTCTTGTTTACTTTCCAACAATATAGGTCAATAAGAATACTCGGTTTTGTATTGTTATTCATTAAAATATTTCTACTTTATTACCCAGGCAGGCATGAAATCAAGTTCTCTTAACATTTAGCAATTTATTAATAATTATTCTAATAATACCAACAACAACACACATAATAATAATAATAATAATAATAATAATAATAATAATAATAATAATAATAATAATATTTATTATTAGAGACAAAGCTTTTGCAGGTCTTTATATCTTGACTTTTAGTGTTTAGGCATGTATTTTATTCAAAATTGCAATAAACTTCTAAATGATCACTATATTAGGCGCAACGTCATTACTACTTGGGGCACTGGGTGCATTGTGCATGCGTGGGTGTGTGTTTATTTTGTTACCTACCCTACGCTTGATGTCATGGTGGCTGCTGATCAGGGCTGTGGCTGGAGTGAATTGTTCTTTAAGCGTGAGGTAGGCATTTGGAAGACCACCTGGAGACACAGAAGTATTGTAATCATTTAAGTGCAGATTATGATTTATAATCCAACTCACTTGACTAAAAATGTGAAGGAGTGTGGCATTTAGTGCACTGCAGTTGTGGACAGTAAAACAATAAACCATATATACACAACGTGCGTTATGATATTTTTCTAAATTTGGTATATTTAGATTTACTAATGAAAAAGAACAACTCTTTATATAATCCATCCATCCAAGACAACACTGCGCTGCACGTGTGATGTGTGAGTTCGTTTAGGCATTTCTCACCCCACTGCAGCTCATGCACTTGGATAGTCAACGTCTTTTCTCAGGGGTCGTGGAAAGGGTTTGGTGTCAAAGTTGACTCTATGGTCAAAACTGGTGTTAAGATCATCGGGGTCATGAGTGGGCTCCTGACCACGGGAAAGACATGACGTTCAACCAAACCTGTGGGAGAAATCAGAAAAAAATGGTATTTGAAGGGCACTGAGTCAATGTTCGAGCAAAGTTTAACAGTTTTTCCATCCTTCTTCAGCTTTACCGCCACGGGCATAGTAAAGAAAATTCACTATTTACAGAGTCCAGCTGTAAGTTAATTAACAATTCAGAATTTTAATTCCCTAAAAGGTTCAAAACAGCAAGAAAAAAACACCTTTGTGGCAACTGAAGTTGTGAAATTTGGTCCTGGCTGTGCAGAAATGTACATTGTTTTACAATAATTCTAAAACAACTTACTAATAAATGAAATAATAAATAATCCATTAAACTGAACTTATGAATTAAGACATGTCAAGACACGCAAAGTATAACAAACACATTTCAGTCAATTTACCAAAGAATATCTGGATAAAAACAATTATTATTGAAATTACTAGCATGATAATAAATGCTTTGAGAACACACTGATAAGGGTAAATATATTGTAGCTTACTTTATTGTGTTTCCCCAAGCAGCAGCTTTATAGTGTATCCTTCCAGGCACTGACCAACCTTCACGTGTAAGCCACACCTCACCTGCAACACACACAAAAAAAAACCTGGACTAACAAACAGACTAGTCAGCCAATGTTCAATGTTTACCATGCATGCAAATCCTAGCGGCCCACCTGCGAATGTGTGAGCTGCTGCGAGTTAAAACCCAGAAATGAAGAACCACTAAGAGTACATAAATTGATTGTTTGGTCATTACTAAGATTATGCCCATCTCATTTTCAGAGCCCAAAGTGCCATGTACATTTATTTTGCTTTATCTAAAAAAAAATACGAATAAATAACAATAACAATAACACTGTGAAAATAAGTCCGCAACTAATCAACATTTTTCATGGAACAATCAATTGTTCAGTCTATAAAATGTAACCCAGTAGTGAAAATATTCGGTAAAAAATGTTGGAGCTCAAGATTAGTTCATGGTGGAGTCTGATGATTAGTCCACACATCCAAAGGATAAATATTCAGTTCACAATGACATAAAACACAGAAAATCCCATCACAAGTGAGAAGGTGACACCAATGCATGTTTAGCTGGGAAGCAAATGAAACAATGATAACAAACACACAAACCATTAATTAAGCGGCCCTGGCTAAGGGTTCCAGCTTCATTATTTTAATTGGCGATAATTGTGGATCATTTTCTCAATGAAAATTATCAATTTGAAAATGAAAAAAAATACCCATGGCAGCTTTTAAAATGTGGTTCAACAATATATGAGCAGTGGACCAAAACCACTCTATTAAATGAAATGCGTTGCATTTCATTTAATATCATCAGTCGGACCTATTCATCAATCTAACCATGCTAATCTGCATATTTCAGTAATGTGGGCAAGCAGTACCGTGTTGTTTTGTGGATATCCTGATTTAAAGTGTTGGACCCACACACCAGACAACGCACCACTACGTGGATCACACTCGCGCGCGCGCGCGCGCACACACACACACACACACACACACACACACACAAAAACTGTCCCAGTGAACCCCATCTAAGAGGATTTTGCTGTAAGATATGACTTTTTGCAGGAAGGTCACAGCATTATCACACTGAACACAGCAGTTTCAGTGGGAAATAACAGTGAGTCAGGATTGTGTGTTTTTGTTGGACTCTCTTCGTTGGGGACACACCGCTCTGAACTACACTTGTGTGTTCCTAATGGTCAATAAGTGAAGTCTCATTAGCCCGAGCGTCTTCATTGGGCGACTCTTCTCACTGTACGCCATTGTCAATGAATAAACACTGACATTAGCAACACAAGCACACAACCTACTGCGGTCTGCCAAGACACGCACACGCTCACACATAAACACGCCAATGTGCCTTTTTAAACACCTTTTAGTGCCACAGGTGTTAGTTATAACCGAAATACAGAAACCCATGCAGTAAGCTAGCAGGCTAACTAAGCTTGCGACTGAAAACTGCTAATTTAACACATTTAATGCTCTTACTGACCCCGTTTCCTCCCGCTACACTCACACGGACGGACGGACGGACCGACACACTCGTGCCTGGCAAAAGGCATTACACGTTTGCACAATTAACAGGAATACGAGTGGCTAACACAGGCAGGCAGGCGCCGAGCCTCAAGCTGTCACGCAACAACTGACATTGGAGAGGAAATAATCTGTGAATTATTATTGTTATTGTGGTTATTATTACCGTGGGTCCGCACACAGCGACGCAGCCTACACATCCGAGCGGGGCAAGGTCCTCACGCAATCCGACAAAAACACACACATCGTCGGCCGAGAAAAGACGAAACACAGCGATGGTGGAAACATTTTCGCGGCAGATGTATGTACACACACACGTAGAAACACACTGACAGGCGCACACACGCTCGCCCATACACACTCACTCGCACACACACTCACTCGCGCACACACATACACACACTGGCTGCTGTGAATGTGGGTCACTGGGCCTTGCTCTCCCTCGAGCGTGCGGAAACAGTCCCGGAGCCTCCGCTGCAGTGCCCCCGCTTCCGCACGCTAAAAAAAAACCCCCACACACTGTCCAACAACTGCTGCACAACCACCGAGCGCCGCCGCTCAACAACTGCGGAAAAAACAGTAGCTATCCGCGCGAAGGATCGACAGCGGAGGCTTCGTGTTTCACTTACTTGGCCGTAGCAGGCGGTGGGGGCCGGGAGGAGAAAAACAGGAGGCCTACTTCATATTACGACTTACAGTCATGCGCAATGGAGACAGCAGAGCGCACTATTTTGCAAGTACAGTAGCAGCAAAGGAGAGCAGAGGGGATCTTCGGAGGGGAGACGACACTGCGCGCGCGCGAGTGCGTGCGTGTTTGTGTTTACTGTGAAACTGTGTGTGTTTTTTTTATGTGACATAAAATCTGAGCGATTCTGTCTCCTTATATTCAAATGGACGCTGTTAAAATCGGAAATGAGCAGTGGACACATATATGAATTGCATTTGCAGGAAAAGACAGATTTTAAAAGGCGATTGCTGCCTTGGTTTAGTGTTTTCTCGTAAGTTTTGAAATGCATTTAAGACATTCATTGTTTCCGGGTGAACAGGTTCGGTTGGTTTGCGGCGAGTCGACCGTGAATGTGACATTGGATGATCTCCAGGAGGGAGCAGCGCAGGGCAGAGAGAGCTCTGCCTTATGGCGAAGGGGTTTCCCCCTTTGATAGACAGCCAATCACAGGCTCCACAAGCCGTGACGTTACAGCTATACCCGTGTCGAGGTTCCCCTGACGGTATTTTATGGAGCAATTTCACGTTAAAACATTTTTTAGGGCTTAACAGGATGTGGATGTTACTTTCATTTATTCCTAGGGACCAAGGCATCTTTCATGCATGTCGTAACAATAGCCCATAATCATTTTATATATATATATAAATAACGAGAACATTCACAGACCCTGATGTGAAAAAAAACGTGAATTTGCACATGTCAGGGCTACTGTAAAAATATCTAATAGTTTAAATGAAAGCTATATATTTAATGTTCATTGTTTTCATGGATGACTGGATATTATGTTTAAAGACTTAAAATAAATCATAAAGTAACAGTAGAATTGAGGCTCCCTAGATAGGATTAAACAACGTTTTACAAAAGGAATTTTCAGTCTTCATTTACGAGCAATTTACACTCACTTTTAAATCATTCAAGATTGAAAATATGATACTCATAAGTAATATTATTAATTTGTAATTACTTGTTTGATTTTCATCAATCAAATCAATGTTTATGTATATAGCCCAGTGCAATAGAAGCTGCATGTGCAGAGCAAGAGAGAGAGATAAGAGAGAGGGAGAGAGCAAGAAAGAGAGAGAAGACAGGGCAGCGATGATATATACTATCTCAGTAATAAAGATTTTTCAGCATTGGTTGAGGGAGGCTGTGACCCAAGAATTTGTTTTTGCCAGCAGTGCGCCATGTAATTGCTGTGCACACGACAATCAAATCTGGAATCTTGAAACAAATCTTAAATTTGAATTAGTCATTGTAGCAATTAAAAACGAATAGTCGCATTACCATACAAAAAGCCGCATCAGTCGAAATGCTACAAGGCCCCAGCTCAGGCAAAGGAAGGCATCTGTTCCAAAAATATTACACTGCTTCCAGAAAAATGTGCGTGCAAGTGAAACCGAGGGGCCATGGCCCCTGTGTGTTTGTTTACATGTAGGTCAGCAAACACAACATGCAACTACTTTCTTTACTATCCTCTGCCACCTCTACAATTGTAAGATTCATATACTGTATATCTACTGTATATTGTATACGTTCCATGAAAACAACAGCACTCTATGATTTCCTAATTTTACACCGGCACACTTGGAATTCCAGCCTTGGGCTTGTTCTGCATAATATAATAGCTCTCTTTTAGTTTATGTAATATATAACACTGCCAACCTCGTTGTTTTTCCTCCTGCTTGGACTCATTATGCCTCTTACTGCGCCTACTTAGAATTTCTCTCCGCCTCCATTCTCCCCATCTTCAGTCTCCTTCCTTGTTGTGAACTAAATTTGCCCCCTCGTTATCTCTCCTCTCCTCCCTCATTAGACCGTCCTGCGCATTATTTCGTCCTTAAATCCTCTCCACAGTCACATTTCTTTTACCCTCTCTTTTCTTCAGTCCTTCTGTTGTTACCACGTGTCATCTTTCTTTGCTATATTTCCCTCCTTTGTCCTATGTCCCCCAATAATATGCGGTGCTGTATTTATCTTTACTTCAGCATCTGTTTTTCTTTCCTTTATTCCCATCTTACTTCACTTGCTTCCAGCGGTCTGCAGATGGACTTGTCATGTCCGTCTTTCCACTTCAGTTAAATAAAAACTTCTCTCCAAAAACAGAATGATAATAGCTATAACTGTATTTCCTATGGCTACATTCCATTGGCTGCAGTGTCAGTGGGAACACAAATCATCACATCTATAATAAGAACTACTACTTAAGAACACACAAACGCACACACACACGCACACACACACACACATATATATATATATATACAGTATATATATTTAGCAGCAATATACTGTATGTGTTATATGTGTATATTTTACTCTCTTGTGCAAAGTATAGGTTTTCTCCAATTGTCCTTTCATAGAATACTATTTTAAAAGCACATGAAAGACATATTGGGGTTAAGGTTTATGATAAGTAAGTGCAATGAATCTCATGTGTTATTCATGAGATTCAACACTTGTATATTTCCTCCCTACTTCCTGCCCATCCGCTCATCTTTCCATCTCAGGAGCAAAAAGCCTTTCAAGTGGACACCCACAAAAACTATCAACAACAACAACAATAAAGCACTTAGCTGTGGAACGACCCATCTGTGTTTTTCTAAAATGTGACAAATCCAATGGAGCCACACTCTAACCTCAGAACAAATCAAATCAACACTTTGTCTGCTTCATTTTTGGGGGATTTTTTTGCTTGTGGAAAATTTCCCCCACGCTGTATCGTTCCACCTCTCAACTTAAAAAAAAAGAAGGCTCATTAGCGTGACATTATGTTGTCTGCTTATCAGTACATCTAGCAGCAAATTGCCTCGTGGAGACATGAACACTAAAGAAGTGTAGCATCCTTTATGTGCTGGTAAAACCCCTCCATTTAAGTGCTTCACCCCACTTGTAACTGTTCTAAGAGATTGAATTACTACAGAGTAATGGAAACCATGCAGAGTGCTGTGGGACATCCTTTTCCCACAAAAGAACCGTTTAATCAGAGACAAACATTGGGCTGTTTGCCACATTGTATATCAACGTCTGCATGCGAGTGAGTGGAGGGGGAGACAGAGAGACCACAGCAAGAAAGAAATTGTCTCTGTGTGTTGTGAGTGGACACAAGACCAAATACAACTATATATATAGATATATCTATATCTATATATATAAATATAAATGGATGTGCTTTTTGTCAGATTCACTTCACTAAGGTCAACACAAATCCAAGAGTGAACTCCCTGTTTGCAAGAATCCTGGGTCAATATCAGGATTATCATCATTGAAAAAGGGTAAAATGATGAAATTACTTGAATTGCTCCCTTTGTACCAAATACCTCCTTTGCCATTTTTTTGGAAGAAAGCACTCTAATGAAAGATGATCATTGATCATTAAACTGCTGCAGAGTGTGTGTGCGAGTGTGCGCGTGTGTGTGCGCGTGTGTGTGTTAGTCGAGGAGTAAGAGCCCAGCGGACACACAACCATATATTTTCACAGTCTGACCAGAACACGCGTCACCACCTACCTCCCCACCACTGTCTCTACTTTGTCTGGTGTCACAGTCTCCTTCGTCCTTCTCTTAAATTTCCTCATCCCTGTTCACTCTTCTCCGGTCGCCTTCCTTGACTGTTTTTGTTTTTTGGGACACTCTGATTTTCTTCTGCCACTGTCCAGTGATGTCGTCTCTTCTGAGGGAGGAGATGCAGAGAGTTTTGTTCCGACCTGCAAAACAGAGGCTGATGGAGTTTATTGAGATTGAAGAGCCGCCACAGGGGCGACATTTTCTTTGCGTCTCAGGTAAACAGTGTCATTGATTTGACATTCCAAGCGGTTTTTAGGTCTTCAATATGTTTTGACACATTTCCAGGTTTTGTGGTCCTGCTCCCTTGCCTTCCCGCATGATTTATTGAATACGATATTGAAAAATGTATAATGGCATTTCAGTTCAAGATTGTATTATGCCACTTAAGATGCTGTACGGAAATGTACTGAATATGTCCACGTACTGTTGAATCAAACAAGTCACCATGGCTTTAAGCTTTTGTATTTCTTCATTTTCTGCAGTCGAAAAAAACAAAGTGGTGCAGTTATGTATAATCGGATGTCAGATAACTCAGATAAACAAGCCCAAGCCTGGATTAAAGAGCTCCCAGACTCAACGCTCCAGCATACAGGACTGCTACAGGAGGACTGAGATCTGGTCCTTGCAAGACTTGACTCTTGTTGACGGTCGGGACCCAGATGTGGTAGTTAACCAGATTTAATAATTACTTACACTTTAACATTTTCTTGTGGAGGAATGGTGTTCGTGACTGAAGTGTGCCATGCTTTACTTCACTCAAACTACATATTTACATTTCATTATTTTACATCTTACATGACACAAATCAACTCTTGCATTCTATTATGTTAAAACATAAATATTCCTGTTCTACGCATTTTACCAATACCTATATACGCTACAACTACCTTTATTATCTGTTTGGTTTTAACATGTTTTTTTTTTAAGTAAAGGCCCTGATAGCCTTTGGATTTCAAACACAGTTCATCATTCAACGAGACAACCGTCGAAGACCAATTGTCATTTCTCCGCATTCGATTCTTCAAATGCCAAAATATAATAGCAGATACACAGCCTCTAGTGTCAATATAATCAAACTATGAAAGGTGTTCCCTATTTTGAAATATTACAAATGAATCATTGAACTTTCACCTCCAGCAGGCCCTTGTATTTGTAGTTGATTAGGCATCTACAGTGTTATTATACACGATTAATAAATCACTGTAATCTCGAATTCTTCTGAAAAGTAATCTTATCCTGTTCTGCTCGTTTCAGGATGACCCCTGTTTCCTGCTTCACTTTGACAAGGTGCGGACAGTGAAGGCCACAAGCTGCTCAGCCAAATACGCTTTCGTCCGTTCCCTGGTGGCCCTCAGTGAACAGTACTGTCAGAGGTCACTGAACCTGCGGAACTTTGACTGGAGCTACATCAAGCCCACCTCCTTCTACTCCAACAGAGGAGACTGTGTTGTTCTTTCACAGATATGCTTCTATGCATTCAATTTGGTGTGCCTGTCCATGTGTCCCGTGCCCCTGGATGCATAAACGACTGAAACAATGATTACTGTATGTGTGTGTCTGTGTTTTGTGTGTGTGTGTGTGTGTGTGTGTGTGTGTGCGTGTGTGTGTGTCGGTGTGTGAGTTACGTGCTTTAGCTAGAAAACTGTAAGGTTTAATGTATATCATTTTTGACGAGTGAGGTGTGAAATAAATGTCTCGTTTACTGTTGCTGGTGTTACACAAATAGGACTTTGGTGTGGAGTTATTTTCTCTAATATAGCTTATGTATTAATGTAGCTTAATGGCAAATTCAAGAAAGTGAACTTTTGTGTGCTAAAAGAACATATCCATACCAAATGATGTAGAAATATATGTATACAAATACCCTGCCTTTCTCTGTATTTAGCGGCATAAAACTATCCAGAAATTGCTCAGTATATAACGAGTTAGCAAAATTTGAGATCACTTTCACGAGGGCATATTGATGCACTTCCAATGCTTTCTTCCCTTATCACACTTCCACTTAGCTTATGCCTTAAATCAGCACTCTAGCCATATCCCTTTTTTCCTGGAAACATAGGGTTTAGCAACCTGGAGGGATTCTAATACATTTAAGCAAAATAATACTTTTCAGCAGATTATAATTGAATCTAAATATATAAAATGTGAAAACTATGTGTATACTATAATAATAAAAATATGCAATGTATTATTAAGATGTACAGTGGACATTAACATATTATAATACAGGAGGGTATAAATGCTACTATCATTAAAATATCTATGAACCCCCATAAAACCAAACATTTAAATCTTTCTCCTTGCTGTTGATGTTTCTCTGTAACGAATGCCTAGCTGTGGTGAAGGCATTATTCAGACCTTTTTACTTTTGTAAAATACTGATATTACTCTGTAACGATACTCAATAGCAAGTACCAACCCTGATAATATAGATGTTAACCTAACCCTTAAGGATGTGTCATGAGCAAAATGTACTTATAATAAAAGTTAAAGTATTCAATGTAAAAAGATGACCCCTTTCACTGCTCCGAGTTATACCATGAGAATATCATGAGAATTATCGTGAGAAGAAAAGTGTAAGTCTAATAATGATGTGGGATGAAAACAGCCTTTTTAACCCTGTGGCCTACATCACACTGTGGCAATCTGACGGTAAGTGGGATGTCATGCAAGTGCTCTGATCATTACACCTTTGTTTTAATAGCTCAGAGGCTCCAGTTGTACAGCAGCCAACTGTCTCCTATGAAGCATCAAGTTCTGTTGGTGAGTCACTATGTAAGATCCATACACTGTTCTATTTAAGTACTAGGTTAACTTTATTTATATAGCAGCTTTCAAGAGCACAACTGTCGCACAGTGCTTCCCGGAGGCAACGGTGTCTGAAACCCCCACACACACAGTACATACAACACAATAACAAAATTAACAAAACACCACACCACACAAAGGCAGGCCCGAACAAATGTTTTTGAGACATTTTTGAAAGGCTTTACCAGTGTCCACTGACATTAAGTCAAATGACAGAGAGTTCCAAAGTCTCCAAGCTACCACCTGAAAATCAGTTTTTCTTATTTTGAGGCAGAGATTTGTTTTTAACTGTGACTAACACTCCTGCACTTGTGTGTCTATTATTCAGTATGAGGATATGTCATGATCTGCTGTTCTGTCAGCACACACACATGACTCATACACACGCGTTTAAATCTGTAACGAAATGCGGCTCATTCCAAACTGATCATATAATAATATGAACACATATACTGTATATGTACCCTACATTGTGTGCAACACACAATATAGAATGTTCTTTGTGTAACTTCATATTACATAGCCCTTGACTAAATTGACAATCCACAACTATTTGTAGGCATGTCATATTTACAATAAAATATTTCAGAGTAGAATGTATCCTGCTAATGAATCCCTGTTTTTAGAAAATATACCTGAGTAGTTTGTTTTTTTTAATCCCATTTACGTGACACCGTTACATGTTATCCGTGAAGATCTAAGCCTGAATAAAAGTACGTATATATCTGTTTCGTGTTACACTCAGTGTATGTATCATAATGGCCAGTGTACATGCCTGTAACTGTCCGTTTGATAAGCGCCTGCGGGTGGCGCTGAAGAGTCTTCACTGCCTCAGGACGACAAGCAATTCGGGGGAAATAGTGGCCTTCTCATTTGCCTGAACAAAATAAATACACTTAAACATAAGTGCACGCGAAAGGCTGTTATCATAGTATATGACTAAAATGTAAAGCCAGGGGTGAAGGCAATTCATTTATCTGTGTGTTTATCTTGTAAAACATGTCTTTTAGAAACGTTAAATATATTCGCCTTGTCTCAGGCGCAGGGGGAACGAACCACATCTCGGTGTCTGCCGCCAAAATTCAAGTTTCAAGAGAGAAGCGAGTCGGTTGTAAACACTGGGCTGCAACCTAGTGCTTCAGCTTCTACTTTAGAAACCACCCCACACACACACACACACACACACCACTAATCTCGCATCTGCAGTCCGCGAAGAGTGAGGGGATACGCTCAAGATGCACATTAAGTCTGTTATTGTTGACGGGTTCAAGTCCTACGCACAGAGGACGGAGATTAACGGCTTCGACCCGCTGTTCAACGCCATCACGGGACTGAACGGCAGCGGCAAATCCAATATTTTGGACTCGATATGTTTTCTGTTGGGCATCTCCAATCTCAGCCATGTAAGTTTGCTGTCAAGGATCATTTATGTTTGGATTTCAAAGCGGCGAGATAGGCGGTATTACATTGGTATCAACACCGGTAACGTGTTCGCTCTCATGTTGCTCGTAAACTAGCGAGCAAGATACCGCAAGATTGAGGTTTACCAGGTACATATTCCGTTTAACCTGGTCATTTCAAACAACACATTTAGTGAACGTGTGACCCCTTTTCACATGTCAAGGTGCGAGCCTCCAACCTCCAGGACCTGGTGTACAAAAATGGACAGGGTGGCATCACAAAGGCCACTGTCTCGATTACCTTTGACAACTCCAACAAAAACCAGAGTCCTCTGGGCTTTGAAACCCACGATGAGATCACCGTTACCAGACAGGTCAGTGAAGGAAGAAGCGTACATTTTTGTAAACTCTGTACTCTATGTTCAAATTGTATCTGAGATTCAATATGTTCATCCGCAAAGGTGGTGATTGGTGGCAGGAACAAGTACCTGATCAACGGGGTTAACGCCAACAACACCAGGGTGCAGGACTTGTTTTGTTCTGTTGGCCTCAATGTCAACAATCCTCATTTTCTCATCATGCAGGTCAGTCTCGTGTGTTTGCGCAGTACCTTCTTATAGCTGTGGTGTTTGGCCCTCTATAATATTTTACATCATATGAATGTTTTTTTTTTTTTACATTTTAGGGGAGGATTACCAAAGTCCTAAATATGAAACCACCAGAGGTAAAACATACAGTTTGTCCTCCATCGCAGCATTAAACACTCGTATTTAAATGCTCTTGCCCTTTTTTAAGGGGTTCCATTAATGATGTCCTCATTTCTTTCAGATCCTTGCCATGATTGAGGAGGCAGCGGGCACAAGGATGTATGAATGTAAAAAGATTAGCGCTCAGAAAACAATTGAGAAGAAGGAGGCCAAGCTCAAGGAGATTCAGACTGTACGCCATACATCCACACTTTTTTTTTTTTTTTCCACCAATGTATTATCATTCTGCAGTAGGGACCCTAGGGACACAATTGCAGTTCACATTGAAATATTTAATTATTTCTCTTGGCTCATTCTTCCAGATTTTGGATGAGGAAATTACTCCAACCATGCAGAAACTGCAAGAGGTAGTTTGGCTTCAAAATAAAACTGCACATAAAGTTAAAATGAAAATGTCATTGCAGAGTGAGATGCTGAGCCATGTTCTGAACCTTCTTGCCTTTTTCAGGAACGATCATCATACCTGGAATATCAGAAGCTGATGCGTGAGATCCAGCACTTGTCACGGCTGTACGTGGCCTGGTTGTTTGTGTGCGCAGAGGAGACTAAGCTGAAGTCGGCAGACAATCTGAAAGTGATGCAGGATAACATTTCCAAGATGCAAGCCAGCATGGCTGAAAATGAGAGCAAAGTCCAGGAGCTCTCGGCCCAGATTCAGGAGCTGCAGAAGAAAAAGGACCAGGTTAGTGTTTTTTTAAACTTTTACCTGTCACTTTGACCAGGAACTGCTACTGCCATTAGAGAATGATCTGATGACCTACTTGTAACTTCATTTTCCTCATTCTTGGATGTTGTTAATGTTGGTGATATGTCTCCACGTTTTCCACTGGATGACAGCTTGAGTTAAATTGCTTTGCCATTTATGATTATTATCTCCCTTGTAGGAAGTGAATGGTGTATTAAAAACCCTGGAGGAAACTCTCGCAGACGTGCAACGTGTAGATGCCAAAGCCCAGAGTGCATTTGACCTCAAAAAGCAGAATATCAAGGACGATATCAAGAAAAGGAAGGAGCTTGAGAAGAGTATGGAGGAGGTAACGGGACCGTGCTTCCAATTAATCTGTAAACATTAAGCCAATATAACAGTTTGCGTAGCATAACCCTGATGCTTGCCGAATTCCTCACCAAAGCTAGAACTACATCCCCTTCTCATCCATTCTTAGGACAAGAAAATGCTTACGGTAAAAGAAAAGGAAGTTTCCAAAGTGATGGAGCAGCTTCAGGCTCTGCAGGAAGAAGGACAGAAGGATAGTGCTGCTCTCGAGACAGCCGAGCAGCACTTCAAGGCTGTGTCTGCAGGTCTCTCCACCAATGAGGACGGAGAAGAGGCCACACTGGCTGGGCAGATGATGGCCTGCAAAAATGACATGAGCAAGTCGGACACAGAAGCCAAGCAGGTGAGGGGAAAAATACTCACCAGGGATGTGATGTTTTAAATTTGGTGTCGACAGGACAGAAATGTTTTTTTTCTGTGCGTTTCTTTTTATCCCAACGAACAAAGTATTGGCACGGTGTTATAAACTGGCTGCTGCAACACTGCAAATTTTCGTTGGAGTACTGTCTCGTCTATTTGTATTGTTCATCGTGTCGCCGTCCATTTTCTTTCTGTCCAGGCCCAAATGACACTGAAACATGCCCAGACCGAGCTTAAGACCAAACAGGCAGAGATGAAAAAGATGGACGGTGGCTACAAGAAGGACCAGGACAATTTGCAGGCTGTCAGAGGCAACAGGGAGAAGCTGGAGGCTGAGTTGGCTAAACTCAGCTATGAAGGTACACGGTCACTGTCCAAGCAGACTCTCTCGTAGTGACGGCTTTCTAAAAAATATCCTGTCGTAACCGTCTGGGCGCTTTGTGTCTGTATGCAGATGGGAAGGAAGAAAGTCTGCTGGACAAAAGACGACAGCTGTCCAGAGATGTCACTAAACTTAAAGAGACTTATGAACGTCTGGTATCCCGCTTTCCAAATTTGCGCTTTGACTACAAGTAAGGACTTGCGGAATTAATTTACACACATATTTAACAGTGTATTATTATTATTATTTTCCCAATCAGACCAAGATGATGAATTTGTTCGTGTGTGTTCTTTTTAATATACACACCTAATGGAGATTCCCTGTGTTGCATTTTTTTTCCAGAGACCCAGAACGTGGATGGACTCTCTCGTAGTGACGGCTTTCTAAAAAATATCCTGTCGTAACCGTCTGGGCGCTTTGTGTCTGTATGCAGATGGGAAGGAAGAAAGTCTGCTGGACAAAAGACGACAGCTGTCCAGAGATGTCACTAAACTTAAAGAGACTTATGAACGTCTGGTATCCCGCTTTCCAAATTTGCGCTTTGACTACAAGTAAGGACTTGCGGAATTAATTTACACACATATTTAACAGTGTATTATTATTATTATTTTCCCAATCACAACCCACTCAGACCAAGATGATGAATTTGTTCGTGTGTGTTCTTTTTAATATACACACCTAATGGAGATTCCCTGTGTTGCATTTTTTTTTTCCAGAGACCCAGAACGTGGATGGGACCATAGCAAAGTGAAGGGGCTGCTGGCCAACTTGATCTCAGTCCGTGACCTCTCCTACGCAACAGCTCTTGAAGTGGTGGCAGGGGGCCGACTCTATAACATTGTAGTAGACACAGAGGTAGGTTTGCTTGGAGCACAGTGTGCAGTTTATTCGATCGTCATCACATTGAGATGGTTATATTCAATCGTGGCGATTTTGCCGTCTTGGCCAGGTGACTGGTAAAAAGCTGCTGGAGAAGGGAGAGCTGCAGCGGAGGTACACCATCATTCCCCTGAACAAGATCTCTGCCAGGACACTCAATGACAGAGTGGTCAGCACTGCCAAGAGCCTGGTGAGAGATTTATACCAAGCGGTTTGAAAATTAAGGGTCATTCTGGTCCCACAGTGCTTTTGCATACTCACCACATCTTTCCCACTCCCTGTTGTCCCTTCTGTCCTGTCTCCCTCTCGAGTCAGGTTGGTGACGATAATGTTCACACTTCTCTGTCCCTGGTGGGCTATGAATCTGATTTGCGTAAGGCCATGGAGTACGTCTTTGGCTCCACGCTGGTGTGCGACACCCTGGACAATGCCAAAAGGGTGGCTTTTGACAAGCAGGTGATGACCAAGACTGTCACTCTTGGCGGGGACATCTTCGACCCACAGGGAACTTTGAGTGGAGGTGAGAAACAAGGAGGATGCTCTTAAAAAAACAAACAAACACCCAAATCATGTTTAAATCATACCTAAAAGGATAGTTGTAACGCAGCCTGCCAATACTATTCTCACACACAAACATAGAAACAACAACAATGCCTTATAACCTGCTTTTTTTAAATTTCCAGGCGCTCGCTCCCAGGCGGCATCCGTTCTGACCAGTCTGCAGGAGCTGAAGGATGTCCAGGACAACTTGAAAGAGAAGGAGGCCCAGCTTCAAGATACTGAGCGACAACTGGCCAGCCTTAAGGCAACTGCTGAGAAGTATGAAGACATAAAAATACATGCAAATACTTTTAAATGGTGGTGAATTACATTTCCAAATAATGAATACATTTCCAGAAATATACGCAAAATGTGTATTCTGTAATATGTGCCTCAGTACACAGAAATATTTGATTTCAACTCACATTTTCTCCCTCCAGGTATCGTCAGCTGAAGCACCAGCATGAACTGAAGCTAGAGGAGGAGCAGATCCTGCAGGCCAAGCTGCAGCAGAGCTCCTTCCACCAGCAGCAAGAGGAGCTGGAGAGGCTGCGCAAAGCCATTGGTCAGAATGCAATTAGACTCACAAACACTTTGAAAGTCATGTCTATGCTGTCCACACATTATATAAACGGACCTCTGGTTGGTGGCTTTTTGACGTTGCTGTGTTTGCCCTATCCAGAGGAGAGTGAGGAGACCTTGCGCGTCACCAAAGACGTGCAGAAGCGAGCTGAAGAAAAGTACAAGGTGCTGGAGAACAAGATGAAAAACGCTGAGGCAGAGAGGGAGAAAGAGCTCAAAGCTGCACAACTGCAACTCAATGCAGCCAAGGGCAAAGCCGATGTCTTTAATAAGAAGCTGAAGCAGAAGCAGCAGGTACACCGAGCGAACACACGGTTCACAATCATTCTCTCCATGCATATATGCTGTATTGGATCACGTCTGATGAATTCATCTAATGTATTTTCTTTTGTGTTATTCTTGTATGCAGGAGTCTGATGCTGTGGCCTTGGAGCTTGAGGAGCTACGGAGGGAGCAGGCTGGTTATGAGCAGCAGATTCAGGCTGTAGATGAAGCCATGAAGGCCATCCAGGAGCAGATAGACAGCATGGCCTGCACTGTATCTCAGAACAAGGTAATTATGTCATTGTCAACCTTGTTTTACATAGAAGTGTGTCATGGCCACATTCAAGGTTTGCACTTGTACGATTTATTTATTTATTTATTTTCCATCTGGCTCTAAAGGTTCAGGCACATTTTTAATGTCCATGTTGTGAATGACAATCAGACCCCATTGTTATGCGCCTTCCTTCCTTTAACCATTCCTCTTTTTCTCCTGGGATGTAGGAGGCTGTGCGTAAAGCCCAGGAGGATCTGGCCAAACAGAAGGAGGTGATCATGACTCAGGACAAGGAGCTTAAGGTGAATACAGTTCTTCCTCTTAATGCTATGGTTTTGCTCCCTCCTCACAGAGTCCATCGTTTCACGGCTTAGAATTCGAAAATGCTGACTGGTTACTTGACTTTTTTTCTCTTGAATGACGCAGGGGATGTGCTCCGAGGCCAATAAGATGAGAGAGCAAAACAACGAATTCCAGCTGAAGATAAAGGAGCTGGAGCACAACGTTAGCAAGCACCGCAAAGACAGCCAGGACGCCGCTGACAAGGTACACACAAGCATTAATTTGCCTATATATGCATATAATAGTATGGAATAGACTCATTGGGTTCATCAAAAGTTCATTCCTACTTTCCCGATGTGGATTTTCTGCTCCCGTTCTCTTCCAGGTGTCTCGGATGCTGGAGGAACACGACTGGATCAAATCAGAGCGCCACTTCTTCGGTCAACCGAACACCTCCTACGACTTCAAGACCAACAACCCCCGCGAGGCAGGCCAGCGGCTGAAGAAGCTGGAGGAGACCACCTCCAAGCTGGAGAGGAACATCAACAAAAGGGCCATGAACATGCTGAACGAGGCAGAGGAGAGGGTGAGCAAAGAGACGGAAAGAGGGGGGAGGGAAAAAACGTCCACCACAGCTCGGGTCTAACCGGTTTCCCCATCTTTACACATGTGTCTTGTCCCTCAGTACAACGACCTCATGAAGAAGAAGAGGATTGTGGAGAATGACAAAGCAAAAATCTTGCAGACCATTGAGGAGTTGGACCAGAAGAAGAACGAGGCTCTCAACTTGGCATGGCAGAAGGTCTTTTATCGTTTAACAATGCTATTTTTATTTATTTCCATTAGCAGCTCTCGTCCGTCCATCTAGAGTTATATGATGATAATGATATATGCTCAATGAGACGATATAAATCTGTCATCCATTAGAGGTTTTGCTGTAGCACTTATCGTGTTAGGTGTCTTTTTATTATGCCTCTATGTAAAGAGGATCATGACTTTATGGCAATGTTCTTCTATCGTTTCATTTATATTTTTCATTTTATCGTCATTTTGTCACTTTTTATAAAAACATATTATATTCCATATCGTTATTTTAGTCCCGCTGTAGTTTTTAATTCTAATTCTAGCTCATTTAAGGAAGTACTTTATCAGCGTGGTCAACTTTTCTTTCACGTGGGTTTTTCCCCATTTCAATCAAACTGATTCAAAAGATTTTGAGACTGAAAGCTCATCACTACTGAAGTCAAGTCACTGTGGTTTAAGTCAGTTTAAATCAAACAGTGTCTCTGTCACACCATTAGTCTTCCGGATTTGACCCTCACTAAGGATTTTATCATCCCTTCGCATGTCACGTTTTCTTCCCTCTCCAGGTAAACACAGACTTTGGCTCAATTTTCTCCACGCTGCTGCCAGGGGCCACAGCGAAGCTGGCTCCCCCCCAGGGAGGTGGTGTCTTGGAGGGCCTCGAGTTCAAGGTGGCTTTGGGCAACACCTGGAAGGAGAACCTCACTGAGCTCAGTGGTGGGCAAAGGTCAGCAGAACCACCTAACTGGTCGACGAGTGTAATTTAACGGAGAGTAAGGCGACGCGAGTTGCTTCCTCACCTGCTTGTGCATTGTGTTTGCAGATCGCTGGTGGCCTTGTCTCTTATCCTGGCCATGCTGCTGTTCAAACCCGCCCCCATCTACATCTTGGACGAGGTGGATGCTGCTCTGGATCTTTCCCACACACAGAACATTGGACAGATGCTGCGCACACACTTTAGACACTCCCAGGTCAGTCAAAACATAAAAAAAACACATTCTTTCATGACGGAATGACAGAATGATTTACAAATCCCGAGTGAAGCTGCTTTTGTCTTTTATTCAGCCGTCTTAACTCTCTCCCTGACAGTTTGTGGTGGTGTCTCTGAAGGACGGCATGTTCACCAACGCCAACGTCCTGTTCAAGACAAAGTTTGTCGACGGCATGTCCGCGGTGACGCGGACGGCGCTCAGCCAGAGCGACACCAACGTTCCCCAGAAAGGCCAAGACAAGGCTCGCCAAAAAGACAAGAGAAACAAGCAGCTCATCGGCTCATAAGGGCCCACACATTCATATTTGATTCCATGTGAATGTCTCAATCAAGAAACCATATCACGTCATATTACAAAATGTCATGTCTAATAACTCATGAACTGTTTATACTTCTATTGTTTCTCTCTCTCTATATATATGTGTAAGAGCTCTGTCATCTACATAGCAGTTTAGTCTTATAAAGACTACCCAGGCTGAATTTCAGTTTCATGCTTTTTCTCGCTCATACTCCGTGTTTTCGTGGTTCATCCGTTTGTAAGGGAGCTCTTCAAATCTGTGTATTTCGTCTAAACTGTCCTCGTCAAGTCACTTTTCTGGCCTATACCCATGCTCTTTCGCCACAGATCATGAGTTTTATATACAGGCTGCGTATTTTAGTAAATAAATTGGACAAGTGTTTGATAATCCCTAGTGTTGTTCTGTTTATTTCCTTTTCCACATACCTTATGACTTCTTGCCAAACGGAATACACCGAGGGCTGCAAAAATGAATTTAATGTTGCAGTTTTGTTGTCCTCTGGTGGCAGAACGCTTGCTTTTAGTTACTTTTGGATTACCTCAATAGCAAATGAACAAACATTGACAAGAGGTTTTCCAAAAGCCCTTTCTGATACATATCTTGTTATTATCAACCCCCCCCCCGAAACCTACGCAAAAAGAGCTTTTAATGTGTGGTGGTGGGGGGGGGGGTTGTGTGATTGCATGGTTCTAAACTACAGCACAGTGCAGGCAAAATCATGCAGAGGACAACATATTAAACAACAGGATCTGTTATGTTCAGGGCATATTGTGACTGTTTGATACCGATAAAAGCAGGTGTGATGATATTAGATATTACACTTCGTGTATGTCCCGAGTACGTTTGAGTCGAAAATCAGCAGTAGCACAAATAGTAGTATTGACATGGTTAGCATGTTCACAAACATTAGCTTGAGCTGGCTTATCTGTATTTAAGCAAACGCCAGCGACTTGCCTACTTGCCCGTAGATGTTTCTTCAAGTTAAGAGTGAACGCATTTCCCTCACCGGCTGCGGCCAAAATGACGAATAATCCGTATGGCGACTGTTTTAGCGCCCGCCCCCCCCAGTTTCCGCTTTGTTTTCAATCTAATCAAGGACACCTGGGTGCCCGTCAGGTGTTGGGTTTGTTGTGTTGTACAGTGGAAAGTGTCGTAAAATGATAACGTGCGTGCGCACTGCTTAATTGTGTGACAATACGTGCAATATATATTTCACTTGAAATACAGACCGCTCAAAATAACTTAAGAAGAATATCAACAACATTCCAAATAGCCACGGTCGTTTTATTTCATCAGGGACAATTTCAATAACATTACTTTGAAGTTTTATTAATTTTCATGGATTCACAAAATAAGCTTTTAATCCTGCTCACTCACCGTGCAAACACACATCTCGGGGCATGCTCTAGGATTGAACAAGCGCAGGTTGGACATCATGTGCCAAGGTGTATGACCCGCTGTTGTTCTGATAATTAATGAGTAGGCAGACCCACAACAGTAGTAAAAGTCCCCATTTTGGGGTTATAGGTATACAGTGTCCGCAAACCTAACAGACTGGTTTATATAGGATGTAATATCAGCTTCTTACTGTCCATTTCAATGAACCAAACAACAATTGACACACTACAATAATAGCCTTGCCCGTCACCACCGTCGCAAGGTTAAGACACACGACAAGTTGTGTTATTGTAGCCTCAGCGAGTGTTGCCCATCACACGTGTTAATTAGTCAGCTTTAAAGCCCGCAGGTAACATGAATACTTAATGCAAAGACTGAGAGGTGAGAGAAACTGCTTTAGCGCAACAGAGGAGTGTGGCCATGTGTGTTTTGTTTTGTTTTACTCCTAAAGAAACGTGAAGATGTCAATGTAGTTCTTTTGTTTTTTCCTCTGTATTTGTCACCGTGTGTGTATAGCTGACTGAGAGATGCGTGTGTTTCTCCATTTTCTGCTACTATGGCAGTTGGCATCCTCTAATTTGCATTACTGCCACTTTTTTTTTTAATTTTTAATTTTTTCTTTATCTCACTGCATCTGTTCTGTGTGTATGAGTAAGAGAGTGTGTGTTTGTGTGTCTGTGTGTGTGTGTGAGTGTATGAGTGTATGAGTGTGTGAGTGTACACGTGTGCTCAGGGCTGACTCTGGATGTGCCTGCGCAGCTCCTGGGCCTTGTCCCTCAGGTCTGGTCTGCTGTCGGCCTGCAGCGTTGACAGGGAGCGCTGCAGCTGCTCCCGACTCTTCACCGACACACAGTCCCACTGTTGGCTCTCTGTTCACATCACATGCACACAAGTTCCTTTTTAGTGAGTGACACATCACGATCAATGACCTCCGACATATATACACGCCGCGCATGTGTGCCTGTGTGTAACGAGACGGTGACCCGAAAAACGAAAACACTAATGGCACACGCGAACAAACAGTAAAAAGATCGCAATCTTCAGGACCAGGAATATAAGTCAATATCAAATGCAATGTTTTAAGATTTGCTAATGGCTGCGCTGCCAGTTAATACATGAAAACCTAAAGAAAGAACAAGAAAAATCACCTCCAGTTCTCTTGACAATCAGCTCCACGACTGACAAGGCCTCTGTCCTCACCGAGGCATAACTTTTGTTTTCTGGATAGGAAAACAAAACACAAACATGGTGATGAAACGCATGCCTGTGCGGCGGGGTGCCGCCAAGACCTGAACGATTTGAAAGAATGAGGCCAGTACCTAACGGGTACGTGAGGCCAGCGCATGTCTCCGTGAGGATCTGTGACAGCGTGTTGAAGTCTTCACTGCCTTTCTCCAGCAGCAGCAGCCTACACAAGCAAAGACAGGTGTGTCTACGAATTATAGTGACTAAAATCCATCAGAAAATATTCAGAATTTCATGGTTTATACATTTGAGTAATAATCATTTGCTTTGTTGGGTCTTACCCCTGGAAGTAGGCCTTCATGGACTGTAGAACAGCAAGTTGCACTTTCCAGGTGCTCCCCTTCAGCTTCTCACACATTAGACCACAGACCTCCACCTGGAAACGGGCTACAGACAGACACACGACTGGCGTTACTTTGGGACTCGGGTTCACAGCAGCACAGCCTTCTGCGTCGCCCCCGACACTTGGGCAGCTTGGTCACGCAGGATAAGCCCCTGGAGATGTCGATGAGTTTTTTTTTTTTTCTTAAGGAGCGCATGTCTCATTAGGATGATTTTAGTCATTATTATACTCAAACGTGCACATTTACATACAAGATATGACATCTTTCAGAATGCACAGTATACATTTTCACTGAAGCTGTGCTATATTTTACCCTGAGTCTGTGGGTTCCTGGGCCAGGACTTCCCGAGGGTCTCAAAAGCACAAAGCAAAGCTTCGGTCTGCAGCTCTTTCTCCCTTGCATCTCTGTCGTCATCGTCCTTCTCCCGTGACCTCAGGGACGCACCGCCGCTCTCCGGGCAGCTCTGTTGGGGTACAACGAAGATAGGCCGAGCACATTTGCAGGGTTTCTTGAACATCCAGTATATTTATATTATAGTGTAATAAACAAAAAAGGCCAGTTCACCTTCTTGATCAGAGGGAAAAGAATCTCTGCCATGTCACCAAATCGGTCCTCCCGACTGCTGTGGAGCACCTCTCCGGCACAATGCAAAGCGGCCATTTTGTATACCAGACTCTCCTTGCGGCACTCCTTCATCACGACCTCCAGCACTTCGGAGACGGTGGGCTGACCCGCCCAAGGCTTCTGGAGCTCAGCACTAAAACCAACAGGGACAATGAAAGGCCGTATTGTAAAAGAGACAGTAAATGAATATTGGACTGATTAAAAAAAGGAAAAACTTGCGCTGAAATCTTACCTGCATTTACCCACTACAGATCCAATGGCTTTCAACAGTTCCTCCTAAAACCCGAAAACAAAATTAAACACAATTAGCGCATTCCTACTGTTAAAAGATTATTTTTTTGTCTTGGACCAGCAATAGTTACCTTGCCCGCCCATGTGCGTCCCGATAGTCCCTGCAATAAAGCCGTTAGAACCAAGCCAAGGTGTGGCGCCACCAATGAGCCCATCTGTTCCTTAGCAACAGTTGCCATGGCGGCTGCACCCTGAGCCTTCATCTTCCAGGACTGGGACTGTAGAGCTTTCTGTGTGATCGTGATCAGCTCCGTCATGTAAAGTCTGATGCCTCCAAAGCTTCCTGTCATCAAAGAATGTAACGTTATGGTCATTACAGTTGTGTTTTTAATGTCTTAACTTTCACTTCAACTGTTAAGTATTTTCATCTATACAACATCAAAAGTGGTTATTTCAAGTGTTATGCCACTCTGTCAGGACATATTTTGTAGTGGACCTTTTCATCAACATTTCTCACCCGGGACGTTCTCCTGCCACACCTCGGACCACAGCGTAGCATCATGGCCTTCTCCTTTCTCCTCGTCGGGACCCGGGGCCTGGTGCATGCCCAGGAAGGCCAGCGGCAGGGCGACCCCCGCGTGGGCCTTGAGCACATCAGGACTGTAGTGGCTAATGGCGTGCATGGTCAACGCACACGATGACTTGTACACAAGCTCTGGGAGAGTAAGAGGCCGATGGTGAACCACAGAGTGGAGGAGAGTTCCACGGTAACTGCTTGATTCACTGGAGAAGCTTCTGTAAAATCCCTCAATATTGCATGTTCTGTGGACTCACCTTCTTTCTCCAAATACCAGGTGTTGAGTTTCAGTAGCAGCTTCTCCACACTGCTGTCTTTTGCGGTCTGATGAGGAAAACAAGCAATATTTGCTCAGTCATGGACTGAACAACTCATGGCTTCATTCACATCTTAAGACTGATCATACTTCAACATACCCTGACTAGGTGACCCAGAGCAAAGGCAAATGCTTTCTGTACCACAGTGCTCCTATCGTGGATATTATTCAGCAGGGCACTCATCAGTTTGGCTGAAAACCCCAGAAATGTGTTCATTAGTTTATTTTCACCAAAACGTCAATAGAAGACTTGAAGAGATGAAAACGTGTGCTGTACCCGAATATGGAGTGAGGTCCTGGGGACACTGCACTGTGAGCGAAACAATTACACTGGCACAGCCGCCCTATGAAGAAGAGGCAAACGTTAACGGGCCGAAACTTTATCTGCAAAAAAGGTAACAATCAAACCCTGAATGTTTGAGTGAATGGACGTAGGGATATGTCTTACCTTGGTGCCCAGGCCTACTCCGCTCTTGAGCAGCTCACAGAGCCTAGGAACCAGCTCTCCCAGCACGGAAACATCAAGGTGCTGCAGACACTGCGCAAAGACACACAAGACACATTGTCTTTCATCTGTGCGAATCGTCAGAACATGAAAAAACAAACAAAAAACATCTACATGGCTCCCGCGACACCTGGAAACTGTGCTCAACAGTCCAAAGGTGGAGAAAAATATTAACGATTGCGACATTTACCATGTTAATGGTCTCCATCATTGGGGAGGATTTGGCAGCACTTAGTCTGGCAGCATCCATGGCACTCTGGAGTGACAAACCAAAACATAATTCATCACAACGTGGAACCTAATCTGTCATCAATTCTTACAGTCTTCAGATACTGCAATACTTGCAATGACATCTGTTTTTTTCGAAATAATTTCATCCCTTAGTTCTGTTTCTCACTTAGCCCATATTCACCTAGCCGTCATTTTCTTAGTTCCGTCTCCACTCAACATTCCACAATCATCAGTTATGCACTTAGTACGATATATTGTATTTAATGTTTAAGGTGTACTTTATTTAATGTTTGCTTTTTATTTTTTAATGTTTACTCTTTACTTGTTATTCCATGTTTATGGCACCAATGCACCAAAAAGATGTCCTTGTAATATTACTATTACTTGGCATTAAAGTCAATTCTGATTCTGATAACAGGTGAAGGCGACGACGCAGCCGGCGGCGGAGGTTACCTTCTCCTGCTCTGTGGCCCGGAGACTGAGGTAGTTGAGGACCTGAGGCTCCAGGGTGCTGAGAGCCTCCAGTAGGGCCGGGATGAGGCGGGAAGCGTGGGGCTTGAGTCTGGCACCAGCTGTTTTACTAATCTTCACCAGGGTTTGGATACTGGCAGGGAAAACAAAACAAGAGCGGTTTTGGAGAGAAGCCGGCAGTCGGTGATGTGGCACAAAATAACTAGCTGGAACTGTAAAAAAAAGTTAATTGACTGTGAGCATAAGAAGATTTCCTGTTGCCTCAGTTACTTTGATAAATGAAGGATTTCATGATTCGAGGCGACGGACAAATAAATTAGCAGGCCCTCTCCAACTGAGAAAAGGGATGGCCGCCTGAGCTCTCGACCGTTCATCGTCTCCCCTCATTCTCGTATTCGAGTCAGTTGAGCGGCGTTCGTTGCCTCAACATAATCAAAGAGCAGAGCTACGCAGTAGAACCTCCGTTACCTGAGCGTGCGGACCTCCGCGACATTGCTAACGATGCCTTTTTCCAGTAGAGTAGGCAACATTACCGCCACGGTTCTCTGGGCGGCGGTGCCGGTAGACTCGCACATCCGCGTGCACACCTGGACACAAGAAGGAAGAGAGCGTCGCGGGACCTGTACGTCCACGTGTACACAGAAACATTTACCCGCAGGCTCCTTCGTGCGACAAACATACCTTGCTGAGCGTTTTCAGCGTTAGGTCCGCAGCCTTCCTCACGGATTCCTGTAGTACAAACAGAGGGACAGAGTCGGAATCCACAAACGCCCAAAAGGAGTGAGCACAACTCAAAATACACTTGTTAACGGTGTCTCGCGTTTTCATCATGCCGTGCGTCGGTGATGAATATTCATCACCTGTGCCTGGCTTATTAAAGCCACACTGATTTGCTGCGCACCTTAATGTCATCAAGGACTCTGAACAAGGTCTCCCATATTTCTGAGAGATGGTCGATGAGGTCATCCGCCTGGCGGCCGCGTATCAGGTCGTTGAGGGCCAGGCAGCTGGAAGAAAATCAGCCAATAAGACATTTAGTTAATACATCACACGGTGCACCGTGAAAAGAACACCAATATTACCATAATTACAATGCTCAAAACGGTAAACATACATTTCAAGCATAACTGCAATGGCCACCCTATTTACAACGGTCAGGAGCGTTCCATTGTTTTCGAAGACAGAAGTTATAGGAATCAAATATGCCGATATTTTTGTGAGTGTGGGCCGTTAACTGTACCTGGACTCGCGTACTCTCCAGGTGTTACTGGTCAAGTTGGAAATGACATCCTGCAGAATCTCCTTCAGATATTTATCCACCTGGCACACACGCGCATATGAACACTTCTCAGCCTCGCAATTTACAGGTTCATCTACACTTATTTGTTCATATGCGTACTCCTACTACATGCACCACAATGAACTCCTACCAGGGTCTTATCAGTGACCAAGGCATCCCAGATGCTGGTCATGGCCTGGCGAATGCTCAGGTTGGGGTCAAACTGGTAGCGGTACAGGCGAGGCACGAGCTGGGGCAGGAACGGAGCGAGCTGCTCCCCGGCCTTGGCAGCAATTATGTGAAACCCAAACGCTGCTCCCTGAACGGTGGGAGAGAGGAGGGGAGAGGTCAGCTGGGTGGAAAGGGCACACAGGCACACATGTGCTACACGAGAAAGAGGATGGAGGCGAGACCTTGCGAGAGTTCCACATGGCGTGGTGATTAGCCAAGTTCATGAACTTGTAAACGAGATCCGGTTGGTTCAGGTCGCTGGCCAAGGAGCAGAGTTCCTTGTATGTGGTGAGGTTGTGGCTGCCGGGAAAAAGAATCAAAGAAAATGGATATAGGCACAACAAACCCACGAAGATACATTTCAAAGTCTCCCCTTCGGCGGAAACATTTCCAATGGTTGCACTTCTCACCCATCAGGTGTTTTGCCCAAACCTTCTCCTTGGAACACCTCTGTATCTTCAGAGACGGCATGTTTCACTCTGTTGGAAGATAATCAAATAATCATTGTGAATTATCATCACAGGATGAACATACTCGGGGGCTCATTTCCTCTCCCCCACAAATATAGAGAGTGTTGCGTCACTTTCTCCTCTCCTTTACTCCGCTTCCCACTCACCTTTTGCCAGTCATGAGTGTTTCCACCAGGGTGGACACCAGTTCGTGCTGGTCACCCTCTCCTCCCATCTCGTAGACCAAGCCGAGGCCTTTGGATGCTACATCCTGACTCAAGTCTAAACAAAGAAATAAAGGGATGGATGAAGAGTGTATGGGGACGGGCAATGCGTGGTGAGCCCTGTATGGCTGGGGTACGCGATGAGTCGATCAGACAATACTGCGATCTTACCATCGGGGTCTGAGAGAACAGAGATGAATGCCACCTGAATCTCCTTTAAATGGGACTGTGGAGGAAGAGCAACGATTATTATTATCGTTTATTTATTTTTTTATATTAACAAATCAAGCAACATAGGTTAACAGTTGTACATTCACCCACCAAGATTTCCTTGTGTTGGCTGAGTTTCTTGACCAGGGAGAGCAGCCAGATGCAGGCGGCCTGACGGACGTGGGGGTTCTGGCTGGGTATGTACTTGGACAGGATGGACTTGAGGACCCAGGGAACCACGTCATTGTTTTTAACATCTAACAGGGAAATGAAGAAAGTGAAAATGTTGTCGAAGGACTAAAAGTAAAAGAATCCGGACACAACCAGCGTACAGATGCTGAGTTAATTGTATTAGTATTAATACTGGATTTTATTTTGACGCATTCCGCCAGGAGTGGTGAATCTGCAACCCGGTTGACGGTATGTTGCGGGCAAAATCTCAATGTTACGTTTCCTCTTCGCTGTTCCCGGTTTCAGTAGATGTGAATGCAGCATTATATCAGTATATGTGCAGAATCTGTAACTTAAATCTCAACACTCACTGTGTGGTGGGCTGTACTGGTCCTCAGTGCAGGTCCATGGGTCCCTGGCTGCCCCAGAGCTGGTGCCTATGGCAGCGCTGGTGATGGCTTCCCCCACTGTGAACTGCAGCTCCACCTGCTTGGCCTAAAGTGGATGAGGTCAAAACAGCAAGAGATCTCCTCATTAATGATCTTGCAGACAGCTTCTTGGGGGCAGAGGTGACAGCATCTTCTTCTTTTATTACCTCTACAGAATCCATGAGTCCCTGCAACAGCTTCCTCTGATGGGGGAAGTCTCCATCTCCCACCGGCAGGTGACCTAAGGTCTGGATGGATCGCTCCTTCATCTGGACCACACAACGTGAACAAATCAGTCACCAACAATGCGGCGGAAGTTCCCAAATCATTTAGGTAAACATGAGCGATAAATACATGAACAATGTCAATGTCAATGTCAATGTCAAAGCTGTCCAGAACATCACAACGGCCATCTCCCTTTTTTTTTTTACCTTAGTGCTCTCCTTTCCTGAGGGGATGCGGGCCAGCAGGTTTTCTACGGTGGACAGTTTGGTGAAGCCCTCACCCTCCGCAGGAATCAGCAGGGAGCCATTACGGCCAATTTCCCCAAGAGCCGTACAGGCTGCTACTGCCAGTAACGCACTGCTGTTGTCCAGGAAATTACCTTGAGGGGGAGGGGGGCAGGCGAAATAAATTTGATTTAAATCCGATAACAATCTTAGCTCATTTCATATCGATTTACTGTACGCTACCACCTATTACAATCGATGAATTCAGTCTCGGCTGCAGGAAAGCAGTGCGGAATAATTACATACCCACAGTCTTGGTAGCCATGGAAACAAGTTTGTCGTCATCCTGTGAGGAAAAGTTCTTTATCTGCCCCCCTTTCTTCTTGCTCGTGTACCGTCCCACCATGTAGCCAAGGGCCAAGATGGCACCGTGTTGAGTCTCAGGACTCTGTGGGTGAACAAAAAGGACTAAATGGTAAAGTACATTTTCATACATTCATACATGGTAACATTTTCTGGAGAAAAGATGCATACATGGTTGTCTTTGGTGGTTTTGAGCAGGTTCTGCACGGCTGTCTGCAGCTCGTTGCCCGTCATGGTGGAAACCACTACAGCATACAGCTGGGCTGCCAGCTCCCTCATGTCCTCCTTATTCGTGTTCATCAGACTCTGGTGAGGGAAACATCCGTTATTGCAGCCGAATGCATCGTCAGTTTTGACCTTTGAAATGGGTCCATGGTTTCTACAATATACCCGAGGTATTTGACTGTTGGTTATACAATGGCGACACCTGTCTCAATTAAACACACAGGAAAAAAAAGAGAAAATACTCACTTTGATCCAGTCAATTTTATCAACAAATCTGTGGGACAGTTTCTCCGGGCAGACAGACACCGCCTCCAGTAGACAATACATAACTGGGATTCCTGTTGAGAGATAAATGATGAAGTGAAATCAATACAAACTAAAAGCCAAGTCTCCTCCTATAGGTTTTATTTACGGTTGCGGCTTCAGAAGACTGAACAGTAAAAACACCGTGTGTGGGACTTCGGCTGTTTCCTTATGATACTTGAACTACCGCATTTACAAATATTGCAGTGCTCCCATGATGATTCTCACCTCCGACGGCGGACAGCAGCTGCTGCAACAGATCCATGTAGACGTAAACGGGATTTGCCTCGGACGCCTTTGGCACTGAGGGCTGAGTCTCAGAGGACAGCAGTGCGTGGACGTAGCGGCCGATGGCTGGGGCATCATCCTGCATGTCTGTCAAGCGTAGGGACACGTGCGTGGCTCCGGCACTGTGGGCTAAGCACATCCTCAGATAGAGCACGATCTGGGGGGGGGGGGAAATATATATTGGGTAGACAATGAGGCAAAGTGTAGGCAGGAGAGAGAACAACTTCACAGAAACACAAAATGTGCACATTTATGGATGCCACATATTTACCTCCGCAAATGCAGAAGGGTTGAAGGGAATTGTGGAGGTTCCCACAATATACTTAGCTGGAGTCTTGAGCCTCTGAGATGCCTGATAGTGACACGTACAAAAAAAAAGACAGACGTGTTGGGTCTTTCAACCAAAAAGGGGCCACTTGGAATCCTCATCAAGGTTGAACGTTTGGCAAATAAATGTTTACCTTCTCCTGGATGTAGGCCACCATGTCAGGGAAGGAGGGCATTGGCTTTGGTCCCTCCTTCTCCGAGGCCTTGGTAGGAGAAGCCCTGAGCACCTTCTGGGCCTCCCCAGCCACCTCTTCCCTCCTGGAAGCAAAGACAGATATAGTATACGGTGACGCCCTCATTTTAGACTCACCAGTTGTAGATTGTGTTTTCTTGGTGCAATTTATTTAGCAGCATGCAAGAAGTTTCCGGGCTTTATGACTTACGGGTCTCCAGCAGCCAGCAGCAGCAAATATCTTGACGGCACGTGGTCGGGAGCGAAAACTATGCTGGCGAACTTCATGGCCACTTGGCGAACTTGCACCTCCGGCTGCCCAGATAAAGCATAAGGTTAACTCCTGCCTGGTCATTTAACTAACCTACATTCGTTTTACCGCATGCACCCACCTTTCCAATGTATGCAGCAACCAGGGCCTCCATCAGGTTCAGCAATGCCCCCTGCAGGTTAGCATAAGCTCCGACCATCATGGACAGAGCTTCCTGAATGGCAAGGCGGACGTCAGACTCCTCCTAAAGAAGGCAACGCGCACATGTGAAAAACAGAGGCCGAGACAATGGGAGGCGGAGTTTATGGTGCATCCGACATCAGAGCGTTCACCTACCTTGCACATGGACTCGAAAAACTGCTGTACAAGGGCAATATCCTTTGTGAACAGCTGTGGCATGCGGCTAAAAGAGAGGACACGAAATGTATGTTTCTTATTTTGAAAACCCCACAGCAAGCTGGTGGTGGCGGCAGTAATGGTGGAGTGGAGAAATATTTCATTATACCTCGACAGCTTTCCAACCGCAGAGTAGGCAACACATAGTAGCTTAGGATCCTACAGGGACAAATGTTTTTTTTTTGTAGGAAAAAAATCAAACAAAATTGTACAAAAGAATCATTTGTCGCCTTACCTCCTTGTATTCATTGATGAGCTTGGTCAGACCATTGAGCAGCATTAGCCCCAAAGGTTTATTAGTGTCGGGGCATCTGGTAAAATAAAAAAATAAAAAAAAAGTGGGGGAAAAACAAACTTTAAGTGTCAAAACGTTCCACCCTATCATTGGAAGTGTATCATCAACTGTATGGCGGACAAAGGAAAAAGTGCGGATTTCCTTACACCATGCAGATGTGATGGACAAACTGCAAAGTGAGAGACAGCAGTTTGTTGTTGGTGTTGGCTCCAAAGAGACCATCATACACAACCTGCGGAGGACAGGGAACCCATGAGAATGACTGGACCAACTGACACAAGTCACTGGTATATGATATTTAGTCAGACACAACACGACGCCTGTTAAAAAAAAAAAAAAAAAAAAAGATTATAATAATATCAAATGGACCCACAGCCATGGACAAATATCATACCTGGATATTAGCTGGAAAGCAATCTGCAGCCAGGCGGGACCGTAGCAGGTGTGGCAGGATCTTAAGTTTGACTCTGGTGCTTACTGGCTCATGCTTCAGCTCCTGCTTCATGTTGCCACCCTGTTGCAGGTTCAGCACACATAAGTCTTATTTCCCTTTTTTTTTTTTTATACGCACGGTCAGCTTGAAAATAGAATGTCACGGACCAACAAACCTTTGTTTTAAGAGGGACATCCCCGAGGTACACTTTATACATCCTGTTGATAATCAGAGGATTGTTCCAATCGACGATGCTGAAAGATCAAAACAAAAAGGCTCAAGATTGCTGGAAAAGATCCACCCAGCATCGCAATAGTAGATCGACAAGCCTTATAGAGCGGTCCCTCCTTCCAATATTCCATCGATGCGGACATTAACACTTTTATCACGTTTCTACCTCTGTTTGCTCTTGAGCTCCAGATCAGCTGCGGTGGCCACGCTGTGTCGAGTGTCGCTCGACGCCACCACCAGGTGGATCACCGTCTCCACTTCTGGGACTTGCTTTGCTTCAATGAATTTCACTATCCCCAGCTTACACTGTTGAACAAAATCCACGATGAAGCACACCATATATATATACACACACACACACACACACAACCACACCTTTATACCCAAATCATCTTAAAGCCCTTCAAATAAAGAGGCTTAGGCACAAACTACCAGAAAAGCCCAGTTGAACGAGTGTGCACAAACATACGACACATGAGCGACACCACCCATCCACCAGCTCGAGATACCTGCTCCAGTTGCTCAGCGCTCCACTGGGCCTCCCCAATCACCCTCTTGGCAGCATAGACACTCATCCCTGGAGGAGGCTGGGGAAGACCCTGGCTACCCGCGGCCACTGTCCCATCTGCAGAGCCTCCCTGTGAGGTGGAGGAGGGTGCAGGGCGAGTTGGGGATTCATTCAGCACAAACCTGGAGGAGCCGGGGGGGGGGGGGGGGGCGGGAAGGGAGCGGGGGGGGGGGGGGGGGGGGGGGGGGGCGTGAACAAATCAACATCCATGTGCAGATGGCAAAATGCCTGAAATCAAATTAACGGATACACTTTCACGAGAATGGATATCAGACCCGTATAATGCCTCGATCATGCAATACACCAAACCGCACAGCAGGAACTCACCCGTACGGCATCAGTAAGACATCCAACATAAACTCCAGCAGCAGCTGCACTGTCTTGGGCCGCTCAGATAAGTTAAATGGAGTAGCATTCTTTGTGGTGTCTGCAGGATACTTCATATAGTAAAGAGTAGGGATGAGCAGGTGCATCAGGCTAAGAGTGAGAGAAGCATATATCCATTAAGAGGAACAACACATTCAGGGCGGGGGTACAATTTGTTTACAGACATGCAAAAACCAAAAGTGCAGCTGAAAAGCACACTTCTTTCTCGTGTATCCTATGGATATTGGGTCTCCCCTCACCTGTCCTGTTGTGGCTGGGGCTTGCCTTCCATTGCAGTGAGCAGGGTGGGGGCCAACTCACACTGTTTTCCCACCTCCAGCCGTGGGTAGCCCATTTTGATGTAGATGATGGTGAAATTCTACAAAAAACACAAAGTAAACTATTTCCAATCTGTTTCTGTGGAACATTTTTATTCTGTGCGAGATCATGAGGAACCTTAACAGATTGATGTTAAGGCCAACACTGCGAGAAAGGACTCATACCGTAACAAAAGAGGCAGCTGCGGGGTCTTGGTACTGAACCAGCAAGGTTTCGACTGGTAGCTGAATCTTAGGTCTGCTTTTTATCCTCTTGTTCAGGTGGACCAACAACTCCATGACCTAGAAGTGGAGGCATATCAAATCGTGTTGTGTTTAGAGGAACATAAAACCGTATAAATCAAGACACACTGGCAGAGAACGAGCAGTGGATCAGTAAGCAAGGTGACACCAGAGAAAGTGAATGTAAATCAATACGACGCAATGCAAGGTTTACAGATTTGTCGACATTTTTGATGGATGCTGATGGCATAAGACAAACTTATTGCCATTTCTTTGAGCTGTGTTTATATAGAACAGAGTCGGGAGTCACTCTCCTCTTTTAGGCCATTAGGCAGGCAACACCCGTCTTACTTTCTTTCGCACGCCCTCCTGAACGCTGGAGAGTTTGAGGAGCACAGGCGGCAGGAACTTGGAGATGATGTCCTGGAGCTGATCGTCCGTTTCTGCATGGCCCAGGCGGAAGAACACGCGTTCCAGTTGATCTGTCAGAAAGCACAGAAAACACCTTGATCAACTTGAAAGTTGTGATCCAGAATAAAGCAAAGAAAAAAGCCCACTGCACACAAAATCATTTGAAAGAATACCTCTAGCGTATTTTATTTCACAATAGCTTTCCGTTCAAATGAGGTAGAATAACCCTTTGTGTGTGCAGCCACATGCAAAACCAGATTAAGCGATCTCCAACCTCACTCAGAGGCAGTAATAAACCCAACCTGGAGACGGTGAAATATAAACACTCGTGCATTTCGCTGCAGTGTGTGTGATCAGCTGCTGTGCGAGTATAACCATCAACCTGACCTGCCTGCCTAGGCATCGCTCACCGACCAACCAGCTAGCTACATCATCTGACAGACTATCCACGCATTTCACCGTTTCTCCACCGTTCAACTAGCTGTCGACTAGCAATGACAGCCTGATTGATCAAATACAAAAACCTCAAACATCCAAACACAAACTCTACCGCAATTAAGGGCGATTTATAACAAACACATTCATAGACGAGGTGATAGTTTCATTTTGACCATGACTGGGCAAACGGCCTCCTGACATTAGCGGTGTAGCTAGCAACATAGCTGTGCAGCTAGCTGTCCTTCCTCTCCCTGTTTTTACTGACAGAATATGTATCCTTTTTTCAAACTGACGCCCACATCGTTAAAATAAAACAGCCCCCCTCTTGTCGTTATCTTTGACAGCCACGATCACAGCATTAAATGGACACATTGTTCACCAATAACGCAGAGAGAAACTTACTGAGTTCATCCTGGGCGGCCATGTTGGCAGAGACTGACTAGCGACCCCCTCAGTGTAGCAAGTGTTACTGCACCCACCAGGGCCACTCCTCAGTTTCATCATCCACGCATCATGACACAGACAGAAACTCCTAATGCTTCATTACACACTTAGATATGCATTATATTTCTCGTCATACATTTTTAAATGTATGTATATGCATGCAATACATGCTTAAGCACTAACATTTTCTCATTATGCTATTTTTATAGTCTGTGTCCTGTTATTCTGGTATGTCATATTTCTACTCGTATCAATTATCTATTAAGAGAAATTGCCTCATATTGTATGTATATTACATCCCCTATCATGCTTGATTTATATTTGGGATATCATATATTTTTAATGTGCAGTATAGTCAAATGAAATTCCAATTGTATACAATTACAATAAACTGAAATAAACAACCCCCTTTATAAATATATATGTATTATTATTATTATTATTATTATTATTATTATTATTATTATTATTATTATTATTATTATTATTATTATTATTATTATTATTATTATTATTGACAATCGATAAGTCGTCGCAGCTTTACAGTGAAATTAATCCGTTTAGTGCTGGAAATGCAGGTGCACCTTTTACCGGCGTCTCAACTCCGGCTGCGTTCCAGATCATCGAGCGAGCTGCGCTGCGGCCCTGCAGATCTCAGAGTGCGCTGATACGCACCACGTGCAGCCTCCACCAGGCCGACACACACACGCGCGCGCGCGACCATACAGAGTGGACTGAAACGCTGCCACTCCTCCTCTGCCCGAAGCAGCAGCAGCAGCAGCTGGCGTCATGTGAATCAGCTGGACGAACAAGGAAGGAGATAAACAACAACACCACCCACACTCTTTAAATCAAGGTAAACCCCCGGTTTTTTTTCAATGGACATCAAATGTGGTACATGGGTGGAAATTCGGGTACGGATGGTTGGCCAGATTTGTCCCGGTGTGTTAGAAAGCGGTATGTGTGTGTGTTTCGTGACTCCTGTGCTAAATTAGCCATGCTATCAACAGCTAACCCTCGGCGGTGCCAGCCAGATAAGTTGGCACCCGTTCGTGCCAGTGGGCATCTCGCGCTGTGTGCCTCGACATTGTTTGTGTCTTGCTAAAACGTGTGCCGTGCTGAAATGACGTATGCATCACAACATATAGTGGACTAAATCACCAGTGACACACAAAGTCACGTAGCTGGGTAAGCTACGGGCCTGTGTGCAGCCACCTTGCGAGGGACATTTAAACGCCGTTGACTTGTACGCGGTGGAGTTGGCTAATGCTCTAGCTAGGTTAGCTTAACATTTAGCTATGCCTTCCCGACTGCTATCCCTAGACACCGTGGAACCAGGTGTCTTTAACACACGCATGAGGCAAAACAACGTAACCAGCCTTCAACGTAAACACAAGTTAGCTGGCCCAGTGAGCCACCCAGCTGCGCTGTAAGTGCAGCCATTACTTGGCATCACAACAGAACGTAGGCTAGTTGGCTAGCTAGCTGAATTTGACAGACAACAAAGCTCAGACGGGTTACACGCACTCATGCAGCAATACAACTCTAATGCAACCGATATTCACTTGCCTCGGAATAATAACAGGTGTGTATTATTAACAAATCGTCTTATTCTAGACAACGCGGGGCTTACACGGTTGGAAATGGTGTAAATACATGTTATTTAAAACAAAGACCAAGGCGTTTAATACATTGCGTCTAAACACTGTAGATTTTATTTTAATCACATATGTATTGATGTTGCGTAAAAACTTTTAGCCCGTTACACCATCGGAATTGCACGTCATTGTGGTGTGGTTTGTGGTCTGAGGCGATCTAAGGATGGGCATCACACAAGCTTCAGTCGGGGCAACGTGTTTCTTTGTTTGGATGCTCAGTGAAGTCGGAGTTGGGAGTGGGACGGGACAAAAATCTGTTGTGGGGTTCTTGGCATCAGTAAGGATCACAGGCATCAGGTCGACATTTGTTCAATCTCTAGCTCCATCTGGTGGTGAACCCTGAACCATCACTTAGATTATTCAGTATTCAAATTTTTTGTCACGTGCTCATGGAGCAGTCAGTGTTGGCTCAACAACTAACAAAAGATTAGACAACAATAATATAGACCCAAGTATGAATTTTAAAAACAAAACAAAAAAATATATTTACTAGATAAATAGAGATTGCAAATTTCCCCACTGTGGGACAATAAAGGATTATCTTATCTTATAACATTATAAAAAAACATAGGTAATGCTGTTATCAGAATGTGTGCTGTCGAATAGTCATGAGCAGATAAAAAGGGAAATGTTCAGATGACTAAAGGTGCAGCGGTACGTGCAGATGTCTGACCGTTGCACTTAAGAGAGAGTTTCTAAAGTCTTATGGCCTGTGGGATGAAGCTGTCTGCTTTTGCTGTGGTAACCACAAGTCTGTACAGCCCATGTAATGGCTCAGCTTTATTTTGTAAGGATATTAAAGTAAGTTAACTAAACAAAGGGGTTCCTCAGGGAATAAAGTAAACCTTGGACAGTGTGCTATTGTGTGTTGCCTTTTTATAAGAAGATTTTCTATTTTGCATTTGGTCTAGTTATTTAAACCCTGTCTATCTTTTGTGAATATTCTGAATATTCTTTGCTAATGACGGGATCATTTATGTAGGTTAAATCTGGTGAGGCGGCAGGATGGCGGGAGCAGAGGCCTACACCCCTGCAAACCCCACCTGCAAGATAATGACCTTCAGGCCCACCATGGAGGAGTTCAGGGACTTCAATCAGTACCTGGTCTATATGGAGTCTCAGGGTGCACACCGCGCCGGCTTGGCAAAGGTAGGTAACATTTTCAGTTCCAAGCTTGGATAAAGTCCCAACCACAGCAAAAAAATGTTGGTCTCTAACCATGTAATCAACTTTCTGTCCAATAGGTTGGTGAGTCATTTCCTCCTGGAAATATGTTGTGCTTCATCTTTAAACTTTTGCCCTGAGGGGAAATTTGTTTTATTAAATTAACAAATATTAAAACATTATCAAGTGAAGACAGAAAACCTAAGATTGCGCGTTTGTTAAACCCATTATCTTCTTCAGCTCCTGTGAGAACTATAGTGCAGTTAACTCCAGTGGAAACGTCCATTCATCATTTTTCACTGAGGGCAGTTTTATAAACCATAAGAAATTCTGAAATAAAGAGAAGCAGAATGAAACATGCAGGCATAAAGCAATTTCTAAATGATTAACCAGCTGCCCATAAGGAAGACATGGGGCGGTTTCTGCGGGGTGGATTCTTACTGATGAAGATTGATTCTGTGATGTATGTTTATAGGATGATTCGATTCTCATTTCGACCACAAACCTTACGTCTTCTGTTTGTTGCCTCAGGTGATCCCTCCTAAAGGCTGGAAGCCCCGTCGTACCTATGACGACATAGATGATCTGATGATCGATGCTCCCATCCAGCAGATGGTGGCTGGCCAGTCAGGGCTCTTCACTCAATACAACATCCAGAAGAAGCCTCTTAATGTGCAGGAGTTCAGGCGACTGGCTAACAGCGACATGTAAGTAATATTGTGTGTCCGACCGTTACCTTTAGAGTGAGGGGAGACGCTCACCCAGTGCATTATTTGCTAATAATGAGCTCATTGACTGTGCTAAATGTGACCTCTTTCTCCTCTACAGGTACTGTACACCTCGCTACCTGAATTACGAAGATCTTGAGAGAAAATATTGGAAGAATCTGACTTTTGTCTCACCCATATATGGTGCTGACGTCAGTGGCAGCCTCTATGACGAGGTAGATGGCTTTTCCTCCTCTTTTGTTGCCCTGTTTACATATGTGTTGATTCAACGCTCACTTATTTATAAGTCTCGGGAAGATCAGTCTTTTTAGAATCACTTTCACTGATTTACAATTGGCATGCTCCACTTGTATAAAAGAAAAGTGACATTACTTCCATTGAATTGCTTTTTTAATTACATTAATTGAAACCACCGAAAACAGACGGTCAACTCAAATGTTGAATCCACATCAGTTAAAACAACACAATTAAAGGCCATAACAACATTGGTTCGTGAGATTTTTTTTATGGAAAGTTTTCTTTTAATATTCTACCTGCATACAATGCTGCTTATCAGGTACTGACCCCAGTGATTCAAAGGAGAACAACAGGTTTGATGCGACAAGTGGCTGACCTTGAGCATGCACGTTGCATCTTATTATATATAATATTTGAATGACCCATTTCTTTAATACCTGTTTCTAATCTCCTAGGATGTGGAGGAGTGGAACATTGGCCACCTGAACTCCGTTTTGGATGTTATCGAGGAGGACTGCGGCGTTTCAATCCAGGGGGTGAACACTCCGTATCTATACTTTGGCATGTGGAAAACCACCTTCTCTTGGCACACGGAAGACATGGACCTATACAGCATCAACTACCTCCACTTTGGCGAGCCCAAGTCCTGGTTAGTAGGGGAGAGGGATCTACTGTATATACACTTGATAAACACATAGACGAGCAACGCTCTGACACATAGTTGACAGGTTGCGGACCGCCGGGAGATATTAGGAGAATTCATCAAAACATGTATTCAATTTAAAATGCTCATACCACCTTTAACTTAAGCGGTAGGGCATTTAAGATCATGTTGTCCTCCATCCTTCTCTGGGCAGACTTTGAGTACAGGTAACAGTGGTAAATAAAATAAAATAAAAAATAGATGAGGAACGCAGGTAGATCAAATTGGAATTTGCGGTCTATTTCTTTGTCAGCTTGGTTCACTCCATTGCTCTCTCCCTCTCGCCCTCAAGGGAGTTGTGCTCATTAGAGCAGTGAGCCCTGCAACCCAACAGGGATCACTGTCACAGCCACACACACGCACACACACACACACACACACGCACACACGCACACACACGCCCACACTGTACACTCTTTCATGTAACTGCTATTTTGACATCTCCTTGGCGGCATTAAGATGCACATCTCCCACCTCCACTCAATCCCCTACCCCCTCCAGCTTCCCTTGACAGCTATACCTAACCTGAGGTTGCCTCCCTCCCTTCCCATCTCTCACTGCTCTGTTGGAACAGACCTGAGGGTGGAGGGTGCTACTCAAATGGAATGCCTAGTCAAAGCTTGAGGGAGTGCCGTCACGCTCTTTGGGTTTCTCCGCAGGGAACCTTGGGAAACGTTTAAATTTAGACTGCATCAATGGTGTGGCGTTCCACTGAAATTTCCGAATGAGTTCAAAGTGAGGAATCTGTCCTTACTAAACGGCAATCGGCGTTAATTTTGTACCTACCACAGACACAACTTTGAAAATCTCCAGAAATTAATAAATGGCAAAGTCTCATCGGTAAATTGCCAATTTGCCAATGCCAATTTGAATGTTTGCATGAGAACAAAGCCAAAATCAACAGATTTGAAATGATAACAGCTCTTGCAACTGTTCCTAAATCCACCACTTGATGGCACTCTTGAAATTGTAAAGTCTTGCCTTCATCATTGCACTGTTGGCATGCTAAACAAGGTATGTCCATAGTTTCACCTACATAATGTGAAATCATTTGGTAAGTAATAACTGTTTGTGCACCATATCTCGTGTGTTGTCTCTGACAGGTATGCCATTCCCCCTGAGCATGGGAAGAGATTAGAGCGCCTGGCCACAGGTAAAATGACTTACATTCTCTCTGGATAACCCATATACAGTAAAAGGAGATGGGGAGGGCAGTTATATAATTATTAAATAACCGTTGCAGCCTACGGAAGCAGGTCGGCACTAAGCAGCAAGGTACGGCACATAAATCAGACTGCGCTAAGCGAGGGCACAGGAGGTAATGGCAGACCTAAAGATGCCGCATGATAATGAGGTCTGGCTGCAGACATGCAGAAAACTCACGCGAGTAGAGGTGTTAACTGTGCAAATATTTAATGTATGGTCAAACCGCTTAAGGAAAATCCATACTGTGGGGATGTAGACAAAAAAAGGTGTGCTCTATAAGATTTAATTTACAACCCAATCACTGTTTAAGCGTTCCAAGACACGGAAACCCATTCCTCTGTGCTTTGAAAATTAAGTATCATAGTAGAATAATATGTGCCTGGTTGTAACAGACAACTACCCAGTTAACAAGGAGACAAATTAACTGTAACAAACGTGCACTTCTTCATTTATCTAGTAAAATGTGGCTACTGATGTAAATGTAATGTTTTTTTGTATCGTCAGGCAAGACAAGCAATTTAAATACATAGCTTTATTGGTGTGTTTATGCTTGTACCTTTGCATGCCTCTCTCAGGTTTCTTTCCTAATAGCTTCAAGGGGTGTGAGGCTTTTCTGCGTCACAAGATGACTCTAATCTCCCCGTCCATACTCAAGAAGTATGGGATTCCCTTTGATAAGGTAGGTTCTCAACCTCTTGGCAAAAAATGTACCCAGTCCTCATCTTCTTGCCATTTATTCTCCCTTTATTTGCCAGCATTATTAAACAAATATCCTTTCCTGCCTCTTGAATTAGCAGTGCTTATTTCGATGGATTGCAAACATATCTGGAGTGGCTTTCTTTGATCTTTTCTTCTGTTCTGTTTTAGTTTTTTGAAAATCCAAGGTGCCGTTCAGTGTTTTGTGACCGGTCTGGCCTTATGAATGCTCCTCTCTCCCTTCCCAACATGAACTTTCAGATTACTCAGGAAGCTGGAGAGTTCATGATCACCTTCCCTTATGGCTACCATGCTGGCTTCAATCATGGCTTCAACTGTGCAGAGTCAACTAACTTTGCTACTTTGCGCTGGATAGACTATGGCAAGGTTGCAACACAGGTAGGATCCAACATCCGAGAGTTTTTGTTAAAATAATGTCCTAAATGCCATTTATGACCCGTTTCAGATTTATCTACCAGTAATTCACGTTCACTCGCGTTTGAATTTACCATATCCCACAGAACATAACAGATTGTAACTATGGCTCAGTAGTGGACAGAGAAGTTGTTTTTCAAAAGCACAATTGACAATTTATCCCTTTTTCTTCACCCAGTGCACATGTAGCAAGGATATGGTGAAGATATCCATGGAACCCTTTGTGAAACGCTTTCAGCCGGACAGATATGCGAACTGGATGGTGGGCAAGGACTCGACACCTATGGATCACACACTCGCCACTCCCAGTACAACACCGGAGCTGCAGAGCTGGTTGCAGGGGCGCCGCAAGATCAAACCTTCCAATACAGGGTACAGGAATTATTCTCGCTAATTGTGTATGTGGGGGTTAAACTGGATTAGGACTGGTGACGGTTGCTAATTTATAATGCATCTAAACACAGTCATCGAGGTTATGCATTTTTTAATGTAACATTTGGAGATTGCAATGATTAAGTGAAGACTCGGTGATTAGTGGCATTGGGGCAATGACCTTCATAAGGCAAATGCCGTTTAGTCCCAAAAGTCCACTCTTGCTTTCAATTGCTTTCCACTGGTGACGAGGGTTTTATGTTCCAATTGTTTTCTTAATATCTCCCCTCTATCAGCAGTAGCCACTCTCGAATGCGCTCGAAACGCCTCAGAACCACAGAGGAGCCCGTTGGCCTGGATGATGGCTCGACTCTGAGCAGCAGCAAGAGGAAAGGCCTGGGTGGTCCGCCAGCACCCAAGGTGCGAAGGTCTGCTGCAGGAACAAACTGCAGGGAAGAAGAGAAAGAGAAGAAAAGGGAAGCGGAGTCAAAGCACAACCAGAATCCAATTTCTATTCAGCTTTCTGGTGAGAGACTGAATAATGAATAATGGTACTGGAGACTTCACTTTGATTTGAAGAGTGCACAAAATGGTATTATAGTGTGTGTGTATGTGCGTGCATGAGCAAGACTTGGTTTCTGTTGACCTTTTTCCTCATATTTTACAGAGTTATCTCTGTTCTCTTTCTTATGATAATATTTTACAGTTCTGGTTTGCTTGATGGTGGGCGTTTACATTGTTTCCCTCCTCTCATCCTTTTACAGATCCCTGCAGACAGATGTGTGTGGTCAAGGTAAATCGTGTAGAGGGTAATGTTTTTGGATTTCCCAACAAGGAGCCATCCCATAACTCTCATTGCAGTCGGTTTCCCTCCCCCGCTGCACCAGTAAAGAAGGACTTAAAAGCAGAGACAGTTACTCACATTGACCCCCCACACCTCTCAGGGTCAGGGGTTCCCAGCAGGACCCCTGAAGGACTCAGACAATGGCCTGAGGCTGCCCAGTTGCATCCCAGAATTAATGAGACGCGGTGTTGCTCTGCGGAACCACGAGACCTCTCTACTTCTCAGGATTGCTCTATCAGAGTCCCTCACCCGGAGGCCAATACACACAGCTCATCTCCCCACACTGCGAGCACTTCTGCTGAGACGGAGATGAACTTGTGTCCCCTTGACGGTGACGCTCACACCTCTGCTTCCTCATGTAGAGAGCACACTATAAGCCTTGCACCAAACACTGACAGCCGCATGGACACGGGTACAGAAAAAGACGCTAACGCCACTGCGAAAGCAGAGGTCATGGACACAGTTGTCAATCCTAAACCTATGGAGCCGCACTCCAGCACAGAAGCACTTTATGATCTCAAAGCTGAGCCGGCAGAGGGGGATAGTGGCGCGCCATGTGGCTCCGGCACCCCCTCTGGACACAATGGCAACTCGGTAAAAAGGAGCACGGAGGAAAGTCTTTTCCCTCCTCTGCTGCAGAGGAATGCGGCGGATATGCCACGACTCACGCCCGAGCCAGCAGATAAGGTTGGAATCTGCCCTTTGCCACCCGTATTAACCCAAGAGATGCCCTCCCTCACCCCAGCTGATGATGGGTCAACGAGTGCCCCAAAATCTACATTGTGCAGTTACCAGATTGCACCTGTGCTACAGCGGGAGTCATCTGGCTCTTTGTCCACACAGGGAGTCAAACAGGAAGACAAAGAAACCCAATTCATGAAATCTAAAGAGTGTCTTGCTGTAGAAAATGCCAACAACTGGCATTTAGATTCTAAAGTGTCTGCAGTGGCTGGTTTAGAAGGAAATGCGGCTCATTTAACTGCCAGTGCTATGCACAAAATAACATCTGGTGGTGTCCACGAAATGCTAATGATGCCAGACGTTACTGTCGAAAAGGACCGTACAAAGCTGGAAAATCTTACTCCTGGCCAGAGTGATGCTACCCCTGGCCAGCTAGTAGGGAGTGATGCACCTCAATCGCAGCAGAAAGCCAGCTTAACGGGGTTGCCATTTCAAGATGACTCCAAAAGCCCAGCTCAAAGAAAAGGCCCATCCAGTCTGAGCCCTGCTGGCTCTCGCGTAATTGGTACGTCCAACAATAACCCCCCGGCCCCTTCGCTTTCATTATGCACACAGAGCGACAGCCACGCCGCATTGCAGCTGAACTACCAAACCACATACTCACCTTCACATTGTACGTCCCAGGGCACGTACGTGGAGCCCAAACCGTTCTCCAGCAGCATCTGGGAAAACCTCAATTCTCAGAGTCCAGCAGTGCTCATCCAGAGTCTGCAGTCGGAACTCCCCCCCGACTTCACCCATGACCCGCTACCTTACACCATGTGGACTGAGCCTCAGTGCAAAGAGGTGACAGACCCCGAAGACCCCAATCCAGAGTCCGAGACACAGGAGGAAGGAGGTGGGCCTCTCACCTGGGCACAGCTCGAGCCTACCTCTCAAGTTCCAGGCTGTGCGATAGAGCTTTGTGGAGATTTTGACTTCCACAGAGGGGAAGTGGCCGGAGCTGAAGACCTTTCCCTGTGCAGGGAGGCAGAGGGGAGTTTTCACTCAGACACCGCTGCTTTACCTCTTGGATTGGAAAGAGACCAGGATGGGGTATCTGACACGGATGAAGGGGGATCAGATGGCGAGGAGGCGGAGCAGCAAAATAGTGCCAAGGGAGAGAGCAGCAGCGATTCATCTGATGAGGAAGGAAATTATACTATTAATTATGAGTGTGACGAATCGGGCCTGGAACCTGGGGAGGTTTGTTCCGTGAGTGTTTATTCTTGTTTCTTTTCCCCCAATCGCGATCGCGTGCGATTGTTTTCCGCTCAAGTCTACAAATGCTGATTATTCGTCCTGCAATGTCTTCCATGTTAGTACCCTGCCCGGTCTGTGAAGAGGACTGCAAAGAGCTGGCGCCACCCACTCAGGAAACCTACTGCCAGGGCTGTACCCACTGCTGTCAAACAACAGTGCACCAGTGATGATGGTGGGAACCTTCAGACACACACACACACACACACACATATATACATATGTTCAGTTCTCTCTCACTCTCACTCTCTCACACAGACTGATGAACTTTGTGCTATCCACTTGTGACCAGATCACCCAAGTTGTTAGTGTCAAGTCTGATCAGGCACATTAAGAACCCAGGCACATTTCCAGTTGTGGTTGGTGTTTCATAGCAGTGGCACCATGCCAGAACCCATGAACCTCTGACTTCTTGTGCTTGTGTGGCAGTGAACCAGAATACTGTTGTTGTAACTTTATTTATTTATTTATTTGGGTTTGTTGACCGAATCTCTGTTTCTCAAAAACAATGGCGCTGTCTTTTTTTTTTTTTTTTTTTGGAAATGTAGCCGAGCTGACAAGAAAATATTCCAAGGAAAATCATTTTAGTTGTAATTCTGGTAACGACAAAACAAAACTTAAGAAATGTCAGGTACTGTTTGTGTTCTCCCATGGTGTAACTTTTACAACCATCGAACCGTTCCCCTCTGCGGTCCTTCTCATTTTTCACATTTTATGTCGCCCCCAAATGATTCCTTTGACGTCAATGTGCACATAAAACAAACAGATTTAACTCTCAGGCCCACCACAGCAAAATGACCTAGTGATAGATACTCCTTTTGTTTTTATGGTTTGAACTGGATGGAGGAGTGTCCATTAAGAACTACTAATGCACATACATAGTCGTAACTTTGTTCTCCATGGTTGTGAAAACGGATGAATAATTCAACAGCAATTTTAGTTGTTTATCCCTGAGGAAGTGATGACCATGAAATGACGATGGCTGTGAGAAGGCTCCTCTATGATGATAGGAGGTCTTGATCATTTTCTGCATTTTTATAAACAGACGGGCGCTTTTTCATCGAGAAACGTTCAGGCCACTAAGGGGAAATTGTCTCCACTGTGGCTGGATTAGATGTGATTTAGCAGAAAGTATGTCGAAGGCTGCAGGATGGCCAGTAAGATGCCGACTACATTCAAGTAACACGATTCTTTCAGATTCATAACTGCGCCTTATTAACGAACTACCCAACGTGAGATTTGCACTTGGTACCGTAGGAATCGCCTTCTGAACCGGGCAGAGAAGGGATTACAAGGTTGTAAAGCTTTACTCTGTCTCCACTTAGAGCCCCCTGAAGGAAGCCTGGCAGAGGAGGAGGAGCAGGAAATGGAAGTGTGGGCAAAGCCCCTCGTCTACCTGTGGCAGAACCGAAAAAGCTGCTTCACCGCTGAGAGGGAGTACAATGCGCACGCAGCCACCATGCAGCCGTACTGTGCCGTGTGCACTCTCTTCGTGCCCTATTATCAGGTAAGGGTGTGCGTAACACCAATATAATCATCGGCACCATTTGGTGGATGTTTGTACTCAAAATGCATCGCACTCGCCTTTGTCCGTATGTATTGCAAAATGGTGCTCATCAGGATTTCCTTGACATTGAGCTCAATATGGGGAAGCACATACAGATCGCTAATGTCCCAAAGACATCACGTTTTAGAGGGAACTAGCAGGCCCTATAATTTAAGAAGAGGTCTTTTGCATTGAATGCAGCTCTGTCTATAAAATAAAATGCAGTTTCCTAATTTTAGAGCAAAGTATGACCACGTAAGTGGATATGTGAGAGTGTTAAATGATTATTATTTCATTTGTTCATAATTCAATTATATAATTAATAGACACTGCTGATATTAAGACCAATATCGGGAACGTCAGTGATTTAGGTCACAGGTTATTACTACAGCAAAATGTTCCACTGGCTAAAATGCTGTCTGGATGGACAAGGTTTATTACGAGGAGGACGGGGAAATGTGTCATCACCCAGCTCCCCACTGTGTTACCATGATTTTTTTTTTTTCAAAGAGCCTGAAAATCCAAGTTTTTCCTTTCATAGCCTGAAGACAAAGTAGAGGATAATAAACCTGCTACAGCCGACACTTCAGGGACTTCCTCTCCAATGGAGCGCCCCGCGAATCCTGGTGGAGGTCTGAAGAGGACCAAGCCCCTCATCCCAGAGATCTGCTTTTCTTTTCGGGAGCCGAACTGTCCCCCGACTCCCACCAACCCCCTGCTGCAGGAAGACGGCACCTCCTCTCTGCTCTACTGCCAGGGCTGTTGCCTGCAAGTCCATGCAAGTATGTATGCACAACGCCAGAGAGTTAGTGTGTAAAGGCAAATTGTGGATCCGCTGGATGATACTGGTGCGTTATGTATAAACCTCATAGTATTCATACACCACCTACCTCTCTCCGATCCCCTTTTCTTGCTACCGCGTGTTGTGCTCGTCACTCTCGTCTTTGCAAGCAGGTCACTGAGTTTAAGTCCTGACTCACTTCGTCTCAATGTTCCACCTCCCTCTCCGTTTCCCTTTCTCCCGCCTCTGTCTGTGGTGGAGTATTTTATTTCCCTTGTCGGCCCAATAAGGGTGAATCCTCTACCACACAAGCTTCCTGTCCAAAAGCCCAAAGCCAGTGCAACTAACCCTCTCTCACACACACACACACACGCACACACGCGCACACACGCAAACACGCAAAAACACAAACACGCAAACACACACTCTTAAAACACCCCCCTGGGGAATTTGTGTTCCATGGGTACACAGACGCAGTACATTATACAATTTACACCCTTTGACACGACTCGATCTCTCCCCTCCAATCCATAAACATTTAGCTCGTATCTTGAGCCTTCAGCCAGTCCTCGAGGCATGCGCGAGCTCGCCCTCACTTTAGAGTTTTAACGCACGGTCTCAAATCCTAAACTTTGAAATGACATTTGTTGAAATGACATTGGTTCTCCCTAAGTCACTTTCCTCTTGATGTCCCATCATGGTGCGGTCCACTGAGGATTGGCTCTACTTTATGTGAGTTGGCTGTGCTAGTGCTTCACTATTGTACTCTGGTGAACTGCATACAGAATCTATTTATTTGCTTTTTGTGGCCGTGTGGAGGTACAGTATTTTAGGAGAGGAGTCGAGGATCCATGTCATCTGACACTGATGAAAAAACCACAAGTTTGGCTTGGAGAATTGAGACCCAGCAATAAGTACATGTTGATATTGCTTTCCCCTCCGTACTGTTATCTTAACTCCGGAGCGGAAAAAGAGGTGAGCTTAGATTTTATGTTTGGTTTTTTGATGGATCGTGGGGGAAAAGTACAGAGACATACACTCGCATCTAAAATGTTTCTTATGAAATACAAATTCCCTCCAGCTTATGTTTGTGAAGCCCGTAACTCATGGACTTTAACCAGCTGCCAACTTAAGAAAGAACCATGCTTTTTTTTTTAGTTTTTAGTTTTTTTTCCAACTGTTACAAACTTCCACAATTTAAATGCATTTATGCTACCAGAAGGGCAACGTTTAAAAAAAAAGAAACAACAATGGAAAGGCTCATGTTTCATATTCTACGTTATGCTTGTTCCTCAGGCGTACCAGGGGCAAGCTGCATCAACTAAAACTAACATACTCTCACGCAAGTGGAACATCTTCCTTGGCTGCAAGCGCTCAAAGTGCTTTGATACCTGGATGAACAAGCAAACATTTATAAACAAGGATGCACACATACACCAACTCTTCCTGTTTCCTGCTTAACCAACACATATTCTCATACCATAATAAAGATCTCTGTTACCGCTTCTTCCTCGTCTTCCATACGATGCATTCCTGCGTGTAACAAAGCCAACTTTCCATCGCAAATCCCGTGACCCGATGTGGTCACGGCCTTTAATTGTGTTGGTTTTAAACTGATGAGGTTCGATTCGTCAACATTTTGAGTTGACTGTAGCTGCTTTCTTTGAATGGCTCGTGGATAGCGTGACTGGTTCAGCAGCAGCAGCAGCAGTTGTTGAGTGAGAATGACCGCAATTTTCGCCTTTCACTTCCACTTCTAGGTTGCTATGGCGTTGCAGCAGAGGACGTCAGTGAGCAGTGGTCATGTGATCGTTGCACAGAAGGAAGCTTTACTGCGGTAAGACCGTTTTCCCTTAACCTGAGGCTTTCCCCGTCCCCTAACAGTGGTTTCCTAGAATGATTATAATCATACACGCAATTTATTGAGGAGCAAGGCTGTTGTAGAGCACTGCTGATGAAATCGGGTGTCCCCGCTCCAAACGAGCCTTCTATCTCCAACGATGTTGCACTGGCTTCTGTTTATTACTCGAAGACCCAGTTTTTCAGAAAGTTGAGGTTGCTTATACTGTATGGCATTGTTTGCATTGCATGGCATTATTAAGGTTTGCGATACACAGGAACCCATTTCAGTGAAGGTACCGCCTAAATACATGCGACTCGACGCCCGTCTCGTGCATAAAATGAATCTCCTTTTCATATAAGACAGGTTAATGTTTTCTCACGGTCTCCACTGTTCCCGTTATCTCAAAGATGCCGCCATTTGTCTATAATGCTGCTCCGTGTCATTATCAGAGTGTCCCTGAATGTGACCTTGTGTCAGGCACAATGCTGTCATATTATTGTTGTATCATATGCAGGTGTTGGCATAAACGTCGTGTCAAGATATTACTGATCTCAATCGTTTTACTCTCTGTGTTCTCAGGAATGCTGTCTCTGTAACCTCCGGGGTGGCGCGCTGAAGAAAACCCAGGACGACAAGTGAGACAAGCTTTTGTTATGTGATTAGCTCTGCACACTCATCTCTGATCTCTGGAGCGCAGACAAATGAATTGAATCTGTGCGTCTTCATCATTAAACCGGCTTAATTTGTTTGTTTTAATGCGAGCGTGCGCGTGCGTGTGTGTGTGTGCAGATGGGCCCATGTGATGTGTGCAGTCGCACTGCCAGAGGCGAGGTTCAGCGACGAAGGAAAGAGAAGTCCCATCGACACCGGTAGGATCCCTATGCAGCGATTTAAACTGGTAAGGACGGACACACGCACACGCACACCAACGCACGCACGCACGCACGCACGCACAGAGGCAGTACTTGAATACCCCAGGTCCTTGAGGACTGGCTCAGTCTTATTAATGAAGTGTTCACAGTTCTAATTAACAATGTGAGATGAACATGCCCGCAATCAAAGCTAGATAATTAACCACTGGTGGGCGTGAGAGTGGGTTTGTGTGTATGGCAGACCGTGCGTGGCTGTTTTGCCTATACATGTATGGATGTGTGTGTGTGTCCTTCTGCGCGCGCGCGTGTCTTGGCTTAATGAGAAAGCTTGAGTGCGTCTCACCAGACCTGACATGTTGCCTCTGTCGTTAGTTTTGTGCTGCAGGCACCATGATAGCTCAGCAGAAGTGTTGGGGAGGTCCATCCTCACAGAAGATATATTGCTTTCCATTTTCCGCTCACAGTAGTGTTTCCCCACTGAGAGTGAACATTTAAAGGGAAGCTCAGGCCTCTTAAGAAGATCTTCGATTGATCTTGAACACCCCCCGAATCTATATAAAATTTGCAATAACTTGAGTATTTACAGGTGCAACATTACAATCACGAAATTTCCTAATTCGAATCTGCTAAAAATGACATTTAACATTTTTGAGTCAACTTGGATGAGGTAAATAATGACAACGCAGAGATTACTGGATCACACAGCATATCAGGAAATTGAGGTTGGGCATGAAGACTGGGCGTTACGGTCCACGTGGACCAGCTCACCGTCTGCTGGGCACGAACCATGCACTCGATTGGCTTACATGAAAATATCTCCTGGGATATTACTGCGCTGTCGGTGAATGGGACACTAACTTTGTGGACACAGCGACATCGCGCACAGAGTATTTACTGGGATGTGGCTCATATCTCCTCGACCAGATTGAAATTAAGCTCGTATGACAGCACAAACCACGCATCCATATTTCATATCCGCAAGCCAATATCGGACCAAAATGAAAACTATTGTCCAGATTGCAAACATTTTGACCGTCATTGGGGTCAAACCCAACCCTTTCCAATCTTGCCTATTATATATAATATGACCTAATTATTTCCTTCCTTTTTGTGGTGTTTTTCCCCCCACAGTGACAGTTATTACTGTTCTGACACCACAGAAGAACATGCATAACTATCGCAAATTTCTTCCCTTTGGTGTATCTGATGCGAAGCCGTACAGCAATCTGTGTGCTTTCACGCTATGCGATGATGCCCTTTCTGCTGCCACTTTTCAAAATGCTGACACAAGTACTTTTTGGATTGGACCTGCTTTAGACCATGATAAAATTCTTAAATAGATTTTCTTTTTTCAAAGCAACCCATGTATTCTTTAATTTTGTCATAACGTGGTGGAAAAAAAAATGGTTAGGATAATCCAAATTTTATCTTCAATGATGTTAAGCGGTAAGTTTTTCAGTGTATGCACTGTGTGAGCCGCGTGTTTTAAGGTTCACGTTGGACCCGTTGCTCCCGCAGCAGCCCAGTGCATTTATAATTTACTATCACACAACACACATGCACGCAGATGTGCACACATACGCATTTATAATTTACTGTGGGAAATGTTCTTAACGCATGGTTCAACACAGGCACCCGAATAGACCCCAGAGAGGGAAAAGCGGGGGTTTGGCTCACTCGCACACAAACTCGCACGCAATTAAACTATGTTGACGGATTTACACACATTGGTTTTCCCGATACAAATCTATTAATCTAGTTCATCCAATAGATGTAGATGACTACAAAAGACCCACCCCGCACTCGCAGGTCATGTGGCATGCCAGTCGCAATCATGTCACGCTGGTCTCCATAGATGGACGAGACAGTCATCATTGCACTGCTGTCCATAATGGAGGAGGTATGGGAAAAGGCGAAATTGTGAAAGGCAGGCCAAGTTAGTCACAGAGGAAAAAGCACTGAAGAAGAGGTCCCGCCGTTCGGAAATAGAGGAGCGAGTGGCGAAGCAGGAGAAGCTTCATTAATAAAATAAAACAAACAGACAAAAAAAAAAAAAAACGGCGATGGAGTCAAGGATTTTCATCGCCAATCTAAAATGAAGGATTCACACTGCCTTTGGGTCGGAAGAAAAAAGGGAACTTCCGTGAGAGTCTCCACCACAATACCTCACGATCCTCTGCCGATGGCTGAATTAAGTAGACTTAGCTGATGACTGTAAAGATGAATCCAACCCTGCTCTCTGGGTTACATTTCGTTATTGCTGGCTAGGTTAATTAAGTAGACCTGAGCTATTGATTTTTCGAAGGAAATTAACAAATGGGATTCATTTCCGAGGCTCGCCCGATAAGGACGGTGACTCGAGCCTCCCACAGCATCGCCGCCTTTCTTCGCCTATCGGATGATCTGCTGGTCCTCACATTCTTTGTGTTGCGTTTATGTATCCACGTAGGAAATCTCAAAAGCACTTTTAACATTGTAATATCGCTATAAGCCTATAGGATGTTTAAACGGCCCCGAGCCATCTGTGCACATAATGAAATAGTGATTTGACAGTTTTAAAACCACATTAAACCATTCCATAGGCCAGTATCCGTATTTACAACCCGGCTAATTCCCACTTGAGTTTTTTTTCCCCACTGCTTTGCCACGTGCCCGGTGGACTTTTCCTATATATAGACCCATTATCTGTCAATATGTGTGGATTCTCAGGAATTAGCTTAATGAATAAATCCCCCTCAGGGAGATGTGAAGCCGCACCTCGAGAGCGAGGAGGAAAGGGTTGGACGGGGGGAAGAAAGGCGGCGAGAACGAGAGAGCCTAGCTGGAGGAGAGTCAAGGAAATGGAGGGAGATGGGAGGCATGCGAAGGGGGTGAAAGAAAACTGAGGAGCGAGAAGGGTTCTCATGGGAGGATGTCGTTATTATTATTATTTCCCCCCCCCCCCCCCCCCCCCCCCCCCCCCTTCGCTCGGCGTATGGAGGATTTGTGGGAGAGGGGGAGAGGCGTGATGCCCAAGTGGTGGACAGGGACTTGATGGGCCTCGCAAATGCAGTGTGCGTGTGCGGATGCATGGCAGTGTTTGTTTGTAGGATGGGTTCGTGTGTACCATGCTCTCGCATGAGCAGTTCTGTGCCGCTCAGCCTTGAAAAGGAGTGTGGGTGGGGAGGGGGGTCACAACATTGACATAGCAGCACTGGTTTGCTGGGAAATTCTCGGCTGATGTCATCTGATTGGTCACATACGAGAGTTTCCTTGTATCATAGCGGGGATATTACAAGATTCTGCAGAGTGTTAAAGCCGAGCTCCCTCGCTTTCTCTCCTCGTTTATGCTCTCCTATCCTTGTTTCGTCTACACCGCCGTATCCCATAACGGCGCGTTGAGCAGATTTCACAGATACGATTATTTGGAGCACATAATGGTTTAAATAATCTTGGAGATCTGTGCCACAACGTTAAAGCCGAGCTCCCTCGCTTTCTCTCCTCGTTTATGCTCTCCTATCCTTGTTTCGTCTACACCGCCGTATCCCATAACGGCGCGTTGAGCAGATTTCACAGATACGATTATTTGGAGCACATAATGGTTTAAATAATCTTGGAGATCTCTGCCACAACCCAGCAATGATTCACTGGAGATTTTAAATTACTCCTTTTTTTATTAATTTTTTCTTACTCTGTTCCAAAGGCTACACTATTGAACAACGTCAGGTGGCTGTGGCTGAGGCTACTCAATAAGAGTTGGTTTAAATATGCCGCTTTTACTCATTTGATCAAGCTCGGTAAATCAAGTGGTACCTCTTAACCTGTATTTATCTGTACAGCAAACCAAAAAAATACTCGAGCTGTGTCCAAATCATTCAATCGGTCTACACGTTTACATACCGATATCAATTCGACCATACCATACCACTCTGGGTGTCCAATTAACGATTGCTTAATTCTTTGCGCCAGTGGCTGCATTTTCACAGTTTTGCCTCCTTGCATTTAGTTTTAGAGAACTTAAGTAAGTAACCTGCTGAATAATGTTTGCTCAATGCCAATTCCTGGGTTTGGATCCTATTTCATATTAAAACGTTGATTCCTGTTGCATCTATTAAAATATTCAGTGTCCGTTGATTGGGCGCCAGTTAATCTTAACCCCAATGTAATGCATACTCACTTCTGTGCTATTTATTTATTCTTTATTTTGGTGGTCCTCTGCTGCTGCATGTATCGGTGTTTTTTTTTCCCCCATATCGTTTTCTGCTTCGCTGATTGTCTCAGGTGTGTTTGTGTGCGCGAGAGTCGTGCACAAGCAGTTCTTGAGTCAGACTGGACTTGTCTGTAATTTGATCCCAGTCGCTCTAAATTGGCTTAACGAGATTAATGTTGATTGGATTTTGTAGGCTCATTGAAGACTTCTCACCATCCTTATTTGTTTAGATCTCTTTCAATAATCCGCCGGCTGGTGTTGCAGGAGCATATGACCGGAAAATGTTCTACCGTCTATCAGCATCCTTAAATATCCGTCCATCCAGGTGTCCTGCGTTTGACTCAATTTCTCAGCGAACACTGCCCTTCCCAGAATGTGCTTATTATTTGTTTTGCAGCATTGACAATTGGCTTCTAACCTCGGTAAACGCGGGCCATAATTAATCAGTGCTCGGTGTTCCTCTGCTCTGTCTGTGTCTACAGAAGTGCATCTATTGTCGTCAGCGCTGTTCGGGGAAGCGGCAGGCCGGCGCTTGTATCCAGTGCTCATGCGGTCGGTGTCCCACCTCCTTTCATGTGACCTGTGCCCACGCTGCTGGCGTAGTCATGGAGCCTGATGATTGGCCTTATGTTGTTTCCATCACCTGCCATAGACACCAGTCCCGAAGTTCGTTAGCTGTAAGTTCTTGTTTTCCTACGGCTTTTATAAACCAAGTTGTGCTCTGCAAGAACGGGCTTGAAAATGTATTTGCTGTCAACCAGTTTATTACCAGATTGATGGCAAAACTTGCTTTATTGGCTTTTTCCCCTAGTTTTCATATCGAAGAAAGATCTGACTTGACTGCCACTGTCAATTTGAGGTGGTATCTGAACCCCATTTTGTGACGGACATGCGGCGCATAAAGGATTTGACCAAGTTCGCACATACAGTAGCTTCAGCACCGCGCTCCAACTGACCTTAATTTTAACTCGGCTCAAAACCAAAGCCATAGGTGGCTGTACGAGGTGAAGTGGACGTTTTCTGTTATACCTCTAATTTTGAAATGTCTGAAATTTACTTTGTAGAATGTTAGAAATAAGCCGTCATTTTCATTTAAAAGGCCTCATTTGGTTTAAAGAGTCATTTTGTACCACTAAAGTAATTTTCACAGAGACGTCTCGTTAATGGTCTCTACTTAGCAGCTATATTGAAAACTGTCCACAGCGAGGTCTGTGGTTAAATAGCTACAAGGACAGTGTTTCTATGAAAACGTTTTAGTCTTTCGTCAGAGTCACCCACTGGTTCTGTTGCAAATGGATGTAGATAGCCTGGTTTAGTTAATAATGTTCCTTATTTTACGTCATGTGGACAGCATGGTATGTGTCCTTTTTTTTCCCCCCTTGGGGTAAAAAAGCAGGGTGGTTCTGCTTGGAAACCTTGGGTCTCGGCTTTTATGTGGATGATACTTTGACCCATTCCGTCCTTGTGAGGATGCCCCCTCCATGGCAACGGTATTACCACGGTGGCGAGCTTTCGGCGGGATAATACTGCCTGCCGCATTACATACACCGTTAAGTAATGTGTTCGCGTTGGGGCCTCGGTCTCCAGATTCCCAAAAAGCTCAGATGAGGGTGGACCCCGTCCACAACATGACAGAACCTGATGCTACGTATTGCATACATATTGACCACTGATCAGAGGTCGGAGCTGTTTGTGTCGGCGGACTCACACTGTCAGTCAGGCGGCTTCATACTGGTGGCTCGTTGGGGTATAGCTTTGGTAATTTGGTTATCAGACACTTAAAAATGCTGACGTAGACGCATTGCAGAATGCGTTTGACATTTCACCCAATGATTTCCCACTCAGTCTAATTACAGCTCCTTGCTCTGTCTGTAATAGAAGCAGCGAGCTCTCCAGTCGCCCATCTCACTGGGTCAGACGGTGATCTCCAAACACAAGAACCTGCGCTACTACAGCTCCAAGGTCACGCAGATCACCTCCCAGATGTTCTACGAGGTCATGTTTGATGACGGCTCCTTCTCCAACGATACCTACCCCGAGGACATAGTGGTGAGACGCTCTTTTATGACACGCAGCTTCGACAAGATCCCCTCCCGGTTGTAAGAGTTCCATTTTAAAGTAGCTTCTTTTTTCTTTTTTTTTTTTTCCTTCTTATGGGAAACTTTCCTGGTGATTACCTGCAAGCTTGTATAAGCGTCCTACTCTAGAGTCGTGCATGTGCAAAAGCAGTGTGAGCAGCGGTGTGTTCATTTCTCCAAACCTCACGCAAGTATTGTGAAACAGCGAGGATTTCTGAAAAGGCCATGCAAATTAACGGACTGCTGTGTAGTCATGGTTGCAGCAACCAATCAGTGACATGACTTCCGTTCTTAAGGAGTTGAAATTGACGGATTTGTTCAAGTCACTTGCTGAGCTCAACACTGTTGAAGAGAGGTAGCCATGAGATACACAGCCACATAAAATGGTACTCTATGAGGACAGAATTTTCCTTAAGTTACACTCAAACCTGAGCGTCAGCCTTACTGCACACTGTATTTCAACTTTCAATATATAGACATAGAATATGTTAAAAATATGAAATCAGACTCAGCCGTAATTCATCAGGGCTGGAGGGTAATGCTCTATATCCTAAATTACGCTTATTTATTCAAATTTGCCAAGCGTAGGACACATTTGCATCTCATAGCACCTTGCAACACAGGATATAGGGAATGTTCCGTCTCTGTGTTTTTGAGACGTGGGGGTATCAATTTTGAAAAGTCTTAAAAGAGGGATGCATTGATTAAACATTATTGCTGATGCCAATAACCATATAATAAGGTGTTGAATCATAGTGACTTCGATAGATTTTTTTTGAATTTCTAACGATGCCAAATATTTGTCTTTAGCTTAGCTATTGTGGACATGTTGCCCAAAACTCAGCCACTTGCGCTACAAGTCATTATTCTCGTGCATTTTAGAGCAGAGATTGTGGGAACTTGGGTCCTCCTGAAGTGGGAGAAGCTGTGCAAGTGAAGTGGCCCGATGGGCTCTTCTACGGTGCCAAATACCTGGGATCCAACGTCTCCTACATGTACCAGGTACACCTAAGTGCCCTTGTGCAACCGTAGCAGCGGGAAATGTTTCAGGGGGAGATGGACGGGACACAGTTCGGCGGATTTAATCATTTTTATGCCAGTGCTGAATAAAGTTGCGAGCTCAGACGTGGGTCATGGCAAAGAAACTGGTCGAACTCCCTCAGCCTCAGAACCGTCGTGCATCCACTGACGTCGTTCAGGTCCGCGGGTCCAAGTGTGGAGCGGCGAAGGGAGAGGATAAAAAATAAATAAATAAAAAAATAAAACGCAGAGACTGAGAAGAGACGCTGAATTCACGGTGACTAGAGAAGAGGGGATAGGAAATGATGGGTGGATGAAAAGACATGTATAAAAAGCGAAAACTATTCAGAGAGCGCGAAGGCAGATGGGGGAGAGAAAGCGAACGAGCGAGAGAGCGAGAGGAGGGAGGATGAGAAGGTGGTGACAATCTGCATTATTCACACTCACTGAAATATTCACCAAGTCAAGAGTCATGCAGCTTCCACTTAAAGCTTTATTTAGTTGAGCTGGGCGTCAACGGTTAGTTATGCGCAAATGCATCCGTGACGTGCACGCCGAGTTTCAGAGTGGTCAGAAAAAGGCTGAACACGCACTTTCAATTTTAAAGGTGTGTTTTGAAATAAAGGAGAATTGTTTCCAGCTGTGCCTCTCTTCCAAAAATCTACCTGTCATTTTCCAAAATGTACATTTCTTGAGCTGTTTTGTTTGAGTACACGCACCCCGTCTCTTCCTTGAATAATGGCGACTTTGTAAAAAGAAAAAACAAAAAAAAAAATGGCTCCAACCATGAAATCGTGGGTTGTTGAAATCTGAATTTTTAATTGTACTCCGTGGAAATCGTCGCTCATGTGTGTGCATGGGTAAATGACCAATAGCCAATTGCAATGTATGGCTGTGTTAAATACGTAAATGGAGTTAGGGCTGAACACTCGTCGTATTGTTTCAGGTGGAGTTTGAGGATGGATCTCAGGTGCTGGCGAAAAGAGAAGATGTCTATACCGTAGACGAAGACCTGCCTAAAAAGGTGAAACGTAGACTTGTAAGTATTAGACTTAATGGGCAACACACGAAAATAGAAATATTAGTTTGACAATTGCCTCGGAAAGGTATGAACGTTGAATATTCTCTTTGACACCAGATGTTTGTATTATGCCCTGATTGTTGTCCTCCCTCGTTTCCGGCACTGCAGTCCACGGCCTCGAGCATGCGTTTCCAGGACACCTTCTTTACCACCCAGGGCGAGAGGAAACGGCAGAGAACACCCAACTCCCGCTTCCAGAAAGACTATGTGGCCTTGCCGGGCCTTCGTACAACTGCCAAAAGCACATGGGAGCACCGCAGCCACAAAGGGAAATGAAGTTATTGACAATGATCAATGGCAAATTGAAGCGCTGAATTCACACACAGTGGATGTATAGGCAAGGTGAGTGAGTGAGCGAGTGAGCGAGTGAGCGAGTGAGTGAGTGAGTCTTCTTGGACTATTGGTCCACACAAGAGCATAGTGTGAAATATACATCTGTGATTGGCGAATGAGTGGGGCGGCAGGCTGGAGAATATTTCTGATTGGACAGCTGGACTTTTATAAAAAATAAAAATAAAAGAAAAAAAAAAAGAAAGAAAAGGAAAAAGGGCATTCAGAGGGCAACGTTGCCTCAGTTGCTGAGTGCTTTCACATCTGTCAGGGAAAATAAATGTGACTTACAATTGTCACATCCACACTTTTTGAAAGAAAACCTGTTCTTTTCTTTTTTTTCTTTGTACATGGAAAACTCAGAAGTGAGATTTTTCTAAATCGCTTGCCTATGGTAGCTTTTTCGGGGTCTGTTCTTTTTTGATTTGGAATATTTATGCACTTTGCTTGTAGTATTTTCCTAATGTCTTAACGTTTCGCCCCGCATGCTGAACATTGTCTCCTAACTGCTTTTGCTGGGCAGAGTCCACTCGCACCGCAATGGCTTCCTCTCTGTATATGAATTGTGTAATTTAACGTTGGAAATTGATGATTCCAGGATTGAGGAATACAAAAAAAAAATCGGAGAAATGACCGCGGGTCAATCGCCTCCCGAGATAAACGATCAAGACAGGAAGCCATGTCTGTGCTTTGGATCTTTGTGCCCTACTAATGTGAAATGCTACTGTTGCTCGATTGAATGAAACACATTGTTAAAATAATTTAAAATTTGTATTTATTTTTTGGCTTGCTATAGTTAAACTATTGCTAACTGCTGTAAGGAAAACAATAAAAAAAACTCTTTTGTATCTATTAATCTTGTCTATTTTATTTATTATATTTAGGTCATTGCAGTAGGATTTAATAACAAAAGAGATTAAGCATTGACCTGTTTATTGCATAAACAACTCTACATTAGACTGTGTTTGCAGTTCTCTCCATTGCTAAAACCCTATACGCGATTGTCTGAGCCAAATGGTCAGTGGCCTGAACCTATTGCTTCAGTCACTTTTTCGGCAATCCCATTAGCCGTTTTCACCCGGTTAAAACAACTTGCAAACACATTTGCGCTGTGCTGCCCTTGTGCTGCACTTGTGCTGCCCTTGGGCTGCATAACAATTGGCACAGCTGCACAGTGACTCAAAATTGAACACAGCTGGGGCTAACGATGCGAGGGAACCGACGCGAGCCAGCTCAGAGGGCAATGGTCGGGGAAGGCTGTACAATGGACGGCGGCGACCTGAGAGGCAGAGGAAGAGTGAGTGTGAAGAGGGGAGCGAAATGGATGAAGACGAAGAAGACGAATTTCTGATCCAATCCAAGTTACTGTGATGCACCATGTCTTCCACCATCTTGTCTCTGGAATGACGCGAAAGGATGCAGGAAAGAGAGTTGAACCCACCATCGGCAGATCCACTGTGTCCAACATAAATTGAAGTTCAAGAGGACAGGTAGTTGCTTTTTGATTCCTTAATTGCCTGAAAAGTTTACAGTGAAGTGTGACTATATTACATACTATGGGTCAATGTGCTGTACTATTGTGCTGTGATAGAGGCTTGGGCGGAAATTGTACTTATATTTTTACTCAACAGAAGGATGGTTTTGCAAAATGCATTTAGCCTAATGTGAACAATCACATTATTTCTGTAGCTTTTCCTGAGCCTTTTGTGCTCCATTTCTTTTTATGTAATGGGAAATGACTGTTCAGAAGTGATTTCATTTTGATTGACTTGGGGAATATGGTTTGACAACATTGTTTGGTTTTAAAAGAAGTTGGAACTGTTTTAAGGCAATTGTTAAGGGGAAGAATAAAAAAAAAACACTTCCGTTATGAATAGCAATTCCAGAAATTAGCAAATATATGCTGGAGGTGGAAAAAAAATTGTGAAAAACGTCATAGTATAATATGTCATCAAAATGTTTCAAAATAACGTCAACAGTATAGTATGTCATCCAGCAAAGTTAAAAATGTAAAACACTCGAAAGATGCACAGCAACGTTGGCAATGCGATAAATATGGTAGTGGTGGAAAAACTTCATAGTGTAGCATGTCGTCCAAAATTTGACCAAAAACGTCTTCGTACAGAATATGTTCAAAAAGGTCAAACATTTAAAAACACGCAAACAAACCGTTGAAACATGCAAAACATCGGCGATGCAAAAATATGGTAGAGGTAAAAAAAAAAGAAAAAATTTAGAAACACCATAGTATAGCATGTGGTCAAAAATATAAAAAAGTAAAAAAGAAGAACGCAGAAAGATGCGTTTAAAAACGTGCAAAATGCTCAACTATATGACTGAGGTGAACAAAAATGAAAAAGTGAGGCAAAATTATATGGCCTCGAAAATTTGAACAAAAGCATCATAGTATAGTATGTCATCCAAAAATAAAGTAAAAAGAACGCTCAAATATGTAACTGAGCTAAAAAGGTCTATTGATTTATTTTTTTAATATGGCCTCAAAAATCTGACCAAAACGTCATAGTATACTATGACGTCCAAAAATTGAAAAAAAGATCACGTCAAAAAACGTCAGAAGTTGCATCAAAATATGGAAAATGCTCAGTTATATATAACTGAAGTTGAAAAAAAAGTGAAAAAAAAAAAGAAAAATTATATGGACTCAAAAGTTTGACAAAAACGTCATAGTAAAGTATGTCGTTCGAAAATGTCAAAAAATTAAAAAACTTCAAAAGTTGCATCAAAACATCAAAACGCTCAGATATAGAACTGAAGTCAAGAAAAGTGGAAAAAAAAAATTATATGGCCTCCAAAATTAGACAAAAACGCCATAGTATAGTATGTCTTTCGAAAATGTCGAAAATGTCAAAAAAGTCAAAAAATGAAAAAAACGTCAGAAGTTGCATCAAAACATGTAAATCGCTCAGTGATATAACTGATATAACTGAAGTAAAGAAAAGTGAAAAAAAAAGTTATAATTATAAGGCCTCGAAAATTGGAACAAAATGTCATAGTATAGTATGACGTCCAAAAATGTCAAAAAAGTAAAAAAAAAACAAAAAAACATCAAAAGTTGCATTAAAACATGTAAATCTCTCAGTGATATAACTGAAGTCAAGAAAAGTGGGGAAAAAAAAAATTATAAGACCTCGAAAATTTGAACAAAACATCATAGGATAGTATGTCGTTCGAAAATGTCAAAAAAGTCGAAAAATGAAAAAACGTCAGAAAATGCATCAAGACATGCAAAACGCTCAGAGATATAACTGATATAACTGAAGTCAAGAAAATTGGAAAAAAAAAAAAAAAAATGATATGGCCTCGAAAATTTGACCAAAACTTCAGAGTATAGTATGACATCCGAAAATGTCGAAAAATGAAGAAAATTTAAAAAATTTAAAAAATTTAAAAAGTTGCATTAAAAGATGCAAAATGCTCAGATATATAACTGAAGTCAAGAAAAGTGGAAAAAAAAAAAATTATATGGCCTCGAAAATTTGACCAAAACGTCATAGTATAGTATGTCGTTCAAAATTGTCAAAAAATGCAAAAAATGCAAAAAATGTCAAAAGTTGCATCAAAACATGCAAAATGCTCAGAGATATAACTGATATAACTGAACTCAAGAAAAGTGGAAAAAAAAAAAAATGATATGGACTCGAAAATTTTACAGAAACGTCATAGTATAGTATGTCGTTCAAAATTGTCAAAAAGTCAAAAAATGATAAAAACGTCAAAAATTGCATCAAAACATGCAAAATGCTCAGAGATATATATAACTGATATAACTCAGAGATATAACTGATATAACTGAAGTCAAGAAAATTGAAAAAAAATTAAAAAATTATATGGCCTCGAAAATTTGACCAAAACGTCATAGTATAGTATGACGTCCAAAATGTCAAAAAATGCAAAAAATGAAAAAAAAATCAAAAGTTGCATCAAACATGCAAAATGCTCAGAGATATAACTGATCTAACTATACTCAAGAAAAGTGGGAAAAAAATAAAAATAAATATCTGGACTCGAAAACTTTACCAAAACGTCATAGTATAGTATGACATCCAAAAAATGTCAAAAAAGTCAAAAAATGAAAAAAATGTCAAAAGTTGCATCAAAACATGCAAAATGCTCAGAGATATAACTGATATAACTGAAGTCAAGAAAAGTAAAAAAAATATATATATATATTATATGGCCTCAAAAATTTGACCAAAACGTCATAGTATAGTATGACATCCGAAAATGTCAAAAAATGAAGAAAATGAAAAAAATGAAAAAAATTAAAAAAGTGAAAAAAGTGAAAAAAGTTGCATCAAAAGACTCAAAATGCTCAGATATATAACTGAAGTCAAGAAAAGTGGAAAAAATAATAATAATTATACAGCCTAGAAAATTTGACAAAAACGTCATAGTATAGTATGACGTCCAAAATTTAAAAAAATGAAAAAAATGAAAAAAATGTCAAAAGTTGCATCAAACATGCAAAATGCTCAGAGATATAACTGATCTAACTATACTCAAGAAAAGTGGAAAAAAATATATATATATATCTGGACTCGAAAACTTTACCAAAACGTCATAGTATAGTATGACGTCCAAAAATGTCAAAAAAGTAAAAAAAAACAAAAAAACATCAAAAGTTGCATTAAAACATGTAAATCCCTCAGTGATATAACTGAAGTCAAGAAAAGTGGGGAAAAAAAAAAAATAAAATTATAAGACCTTGAAAATTTGAACAAAACATCATAGGGTAGTCATAGTATAGTATGACGTCCAAAATGTCAAAAAATGCAAAAAATGCAAAAAATGTCAAAAGTTGCATCAAAACATGCAAAATGCTCAGAGATATAACTGAACTCAAGAAAAGTGGAAAAAAAATAATAAAAAAATATCTGGACTCGAAAACTTTACCAAAGCGTCATAGTATAGTATGTCGTTCAAAATTGTCAAAAAAGTTAAAACATTTAAAAATGGTCAGAAGTTGCATCAAAACATACAAAACGCTCAGAGATATAACTGAAGTTAAGAAAAGTGAAAAGAAATGATATGGCCTCGAAAATTTGACCAAAACGTCATAGTATAGTATGTCGTTAGAAAATGTTAAAAAATGAAAAAAACGTCAAAAGTTGCATAAAAACATGCAAAACTCCCCGATATAAAACTGAAGTCAAGAAAAGTGGGGAAAAATAAAAATAATTGTATGGCCTCGAAAATTTGACCAAAACGTCATAGTATAGTATGACGTCCAAAAATGTC